>JAQYXR010000939.1:0-48729 GCA_030545055.2 Neoaliturus tenellus
ATTAAATGGCGATCGATACTTTGCGTTTCTAAACAAACTTAAGAATAACTTGTATAACGCACAACCCTACTGTTAAAACGATAATATTCCGATATTCATGGAAAAAAGGTTCGTGTCTTGACGAAGTGTGTAGTGTAGAAAAATACTATGATCACATTATTGGAGTTTATGGTGTCTCCTTAGTTAACTAGTAATGAGAGGCTAGACATTTAACAACAATAAAATTAATTAATTTAGTTTTGTATAAATATTGATATTTATTTGTGATTATTTGATTATTTGTGTGTATATAATTGAGATATTAAATTTTTTGGATCATACAAATAGTAGATATGTTAGTAAAATAAAAACTGTTAAATTTAAAAGATTTATATTTCAAATTATGGAGCGTATTTGCAGTGAGCGCTCTTAGTCCAAAACTAACCATTTACCTTATTTTGAAACTATAGAAAAAACAATCTAAATACATGTCTACAAAATAACACTCTCATAGTAAACTGGGGTGAAGGGAAACACTTTTATACCTATCGTGATCTCTACTGGCATTATTTTTAAGTTGTCAAAATTAGTCCATATTTCCGGTCTTGGTCTCCTCTTCAAATTCCACTCAACAACTTTTGTTGTTGTATAAGCCTATTAATAGAAAAAATAAAATATGGCTGTTTCTATTCACCCCGCCATTTGGGTTTATAGAAACAGTCTAAAAAATTTATTTATATTTATTTTATAGATGTTTGTGGGGCAGTAAAAACATGGAATTAATGCATATAATATCAGGTTGTTGTGAATAAAACACCTGAGAAACTAAAAGCATTTAATCATGTATTAAAAAATGTAAAAAAAACTTAATCTCAAATAAAATCATCATAAAACATAAATGAGACTGAAACAAGTTTAAATTATAGGTACACTGCTTAAACTTAGAGTCAGTTGAGAGTAAAGTCCGTCAATTCTTCTTCAAAATAAACCAATCCCTCAAATCGGGATGAACAAACAGGGTTTGGTAGCTGAAAGCCACTGCATCACGTCCTCGACTTTGAAGAGAGCTTCATCAGTCTCTTAAAATTTATATGTCTGTCATTTCTTCTTTTAAAAAAATCTGCCAATGTAGCCCTCTTCATCACATTCTACCACCTAGGTTATAAGGACCGGAAACTGGTTTTGGTTTTGCCCCATACCTTAACAATGATACAATCATTAAGTGATAACTTTATACCCCCACTGTTGTCAGCACTGGTGTCTACAACTGGGGTTTCTTCCTAGTCAGTAGTAATTGTTTCCATCCATTCATCATCACTTTCTCGAAGGGAATAGTCAGAATTTTCTCATGTGGAACTATCATCTCTTGCAGGTTTTTTCTTCTTTTTTTTTGGGGGGGGGGGGGGTCTTTGCAGTGCCATTTTCATTTGCAACACTGGTGCAAGCTGCCGATGGGTCTGTTGGGAAGTCAGACACTGCAATAATCTTTCCCGGAAGGAGATTTACCTTTGTCCTTTTTCTTTTTTTGGGAGATCATTTTTCCTCAATGATTCCACCTATAATAGCTTTTTTTATTTGTTGCGTGATTTTTGTACTCCTCAAAACTATCATCCAAAGCATTGGTGATTTCTTGTCGGTTTTTTAAGGAACTGGTACTGTTACCAGTGGCAGTGCTTTTAAGGCAGCAATTCGAGCCCTCAGTGGAAGGGAGCATCTGAAGAACTTTTTGTCGATTTACCGGTGATTTCCCGCATTTTTAAAAACAGCAAGAACATTATCTTCTTTCAGGTTAACACACAGCTCTTTAAGAAGAGGGGGCAACTTGTCCTTTGCTTTCTTTAGTGGGAGGAAAAAAACGCTATATCAAAGGGCTGGGTCAGGTGAGTCGAGTTGGCAGGCAAGAAGAATGTAACAAACCAACCATATATAGTTGTATCTTGAGTTTGCTGGTCCTCCAACCCCCCAACTGTCGTACATATGTTGAGCTTTATAAACAACGTACGGAGGCAATATGGTTCCTTTTCCAGCAGCGGCAAACACAAGCGAAATGGATGACTTTGTCGAATTCATAATCCGCTCGGGGTATTAGCAACTTCTTCGAGTAATAATTACGAATGCCCGAATCGTCACAAAGATTGGTTTCTTCGTAATTGACGATGTTGCTTGCTGGCACATCTTATAACTCCGTTTCGAGCCGATCACAGTATTCATTAATTGTGTCTCTGTCTGTGGTTGCTCTTGAACGTTTAATATTTTGACACATTCGGGTTGAAAGCGTTTTGCTGTGACGCTTTAAGAAACCGTACACGAAATCAGTTCCTGGCATATTGTCTTAAATTTTGGAATACATCCTATGACTGTCTAGAAATACCTTAACCAATAGTCTGAGTGTTATTGGTTCAACAGGATAACCCCAATCAGAACAAATTTGAAGTCTGTTTACCAACAGCAGTTCATCTTCTTCTGACAGACATGGCTGTCCTCCTCTCTTTTTAACGCTGTTAACCTTATTCAAGTGTCTACTATAATAATGATAATTAAACTACCAGAGGCGTGTCTTGTGATCTGTGGGTTGAATAGAAACAAAAAAAGAAAGAAGTGTTTTTATTCACCCGGGTTTTGTAAAATCATGACATAACCTAGAAAAATTAAAAATATATTTATAATTATAATTTTATTCTACTACTGTAAATGTTTGTAAAATGACTTAAGCTATAAAGAAAATGGATATTTACGTGAATGGATGTTATATGTTTATACATACTTGTAAAGTTTTGGAGAGAAATCTTTTAAGCACAAAATCACTCACTCTGGTTGGGACCAGTAAGACGACCAGAAGCAGTGGTACCAACACAACAAAATATTTTTTCCCAGGTATACAGGATAGTGTTATAATAGGTAAAAATTAATTCCCTAACATAGTATCATCCTATACTACGAGTATACCCAATTATGAAAATTCTTAATCCTCCTTGAAGTTTTGTTTCTATTCACCCCATTTTACGGAATACATGGATTCTTATGAGAATAAGTTGATTTAGGCAAAAGGTAAAAGTATGCTGATGTTCGTTGCGTTATATGCATGTAAATATCTTGGATTAAGGAAAATAAACCATGCGAATCGGTATAATAGAACGGCCGGACGGTTTTTCAGACATGATTTTTCAATGATTTTCACACATAAGAAACTTAAAATTTCTTTTGAAAGAGCAATGAGAAAAGGCATTTATAAACTATCTTGGTTGATGGTAACTCTAAAAAATCTACTTTCCTTTAATAATTTAAAGATAAGAAACATTTAATCTTGTTTTCCCTTAAGAGTTGAAGTTTTTTACTACTAAATACTGAGTTTTTTTTTTTGCTAATTATATAGGGTGGATATTATTCCCGTAAGCTTATCCAAATCTTTTGTCAATGAAAATATTTTAGCGAAACCAAATCTTTGGTGAACACAATAAACGTCCATTTCCGACCTTGAGTATTTAAACAATAAACTCTTACAGTGATTATATAAACTATAAACACATTTGTGTAAACTGAAATTCGAAAGGTAAGAATAGACTAGGCCCTATCGCATTGCATTATTAGTATTCAGATTACTTCTGTCCAACTTGGGATAATTTCCGACTTTGATAAAGGGCCTGTTAAGCCAGCTCAACTAAAATTGAACAGATGATTGGATGGGAATAAAGCTGATGGAGAAATATCTTAGGCAATAATGTGGGTCTTACAACCCCGTGACTGTACTATGTAATGATATTCTACCACTCAATTTGAAGCTATCTTTATGACTACATAAGTAGAGTAATATACTTGGTGATAGATACTGTGTAATACCATGAACACAATATCAGCTTCTACTGCTTATTGTATCAAATATGTTTATAACAGTTTGTATAAATCACTAATACCTTCATATGAGGCTCTGAAGGAAACATACATAGTAAAATGAATTGAATATATTTTTAAAACCAACTAGGTTTACGCTAATCATTATTATCTGTTCACATATAAATAGACACTTTTTTAAGCATAACAAAGGACATGTTTAAAATATGTAGCTTAAAATTGATTGATTGGCTAGGAAACATAAAAATGTGACTTTTAACTGACGGTACGCTCAAAGCCGAACAGAGGCGACCAGTTGATTTAATTCTCCCAGCCGGGCCTGCAATTCAATAAGGCTAGCATTAGCTGCAGTGAAACAAGGATTGAGCTATTTAAGTAATAGAAGATCTATTACTTAAAGCATAAATGAATTAATTGTTAGTGACACTGAGAATAGTTATTTTGTTTTATGAGTAGCTTTAAGGTTTACTAAACTGAGTTTATTACAGTTTATATAGTGTCAGTCTAAGGATCTTTTAAAGGTATATAGTGATGATAAGGATCTTTTAAAGGTATATAGTGATGATAAGGATCTTTTAAAGGAGAGCGTTTCTATAATTACATCATTGACTACATATTATATTTCCACAGGCTTCTAAATACAAGTTAAAATAAGTCTTCTCACAATATAACCCTGTTCTCTATTGAAATACCTGAACTAAAATTAATATAAATGTAATAGTCAGCCAAAACTGCATGAGCTCTTGGTTACACAATTCATCTGAGAGGTAAGTAGTTGAGTGAATATTACATGACCTTTAATGAAATGTAACTGTCTATTTATTACCAAACAGCTGGTTCCCGGTTTGAATTCAGATTTAGTAAGTGGTTTAAGTTTTAAGTAGTTTGGTGGAACTTTCATTACATGCTACCTACCTGTAATGAATTGCGATTGTCTATGCATTCTGCAATCAGTTGGTTCTTGGTTTGATTCCAGAGTTCGTAAGTGGTTGGAAATTGAAATATTTTGATGAAAGTCTCATTATATGCTATATGCCTGTGATGAAATGTGATTTTCTTTGCATTCCGCAATCAGCTTGTTCCTAGTTTGAATCAAGGTTTGGTAATTGGTTGAAATTAAAGTAGTTTGTTACAAAAATAATTGCATTTAAGTTTATCAAAGATATCCAAGATTCAACCTAGAGATATTCTTTTGCTTTTACACATTGCTTTAATCAACTTTTGGTCGTTATGTATGGCGATAAGTTTTATAAAACAATTGATTACGATTAGCCATTAGAGCCTGTAGAACAAAGCGGCCGGGACACCTGTGTACAGGACCGCAGCCTGGGCGGCATCATTATGACGTCACTGCCACTGCAGCAGCGGCAGCCACGCCGCCCACACAATGAACGCCGCACTTTTATCTAACTGGACTAAATTATCACCTTGTACAAAGCTGAAAAACATAGAGTTATATTTAAAAAAATATATTTACGAAAGAGATTAAGATTAATTTTGGAATAATGAATACATTTATATCAGATCATCTTTGTTTAAATGAAATGCGTTCGGTTATTATATTACGATACAATTATTTAAAAGGCAAGTAAAGATTTAAAATAAACGTCAGTTTCGTCGACAACATTTAGGTTTTATTTACATAACATTAGAAATTTAGGAAGTTGATTATAAGTTTAAAAGTAATGTTTTCTTGTTTTAATAAAATCAAATACATGTTTTAAATGTTAAGAAAAGCTTATTTAAGTCAAATTATTGTATATTATGTTTTCCTAACTTAAATAAAACATGTTAGACCGAAAATTAAATAATGAATTGCCTTCTGGCATCGCAAACGTGTGATTGGTGCGGTGACTTACGCCACTAAGTCTCATTAATAGATTTCATGAATGTACTGTTTTACAGTTTTAAAATATGTAACAGAAATAAAATACAGTATATAAAATATTATAAAATGAATTACAGATTGCGTCATAAAAATGATATTTTCTAAAGACATTTTCTTTTTACTTTTGTCGACGGTTTTTTCGTAACCAATATTAGATAACCCAGAACAATAATAATTTATATTTTATCTACTTCAGAGCAAGCAGGTTAAGGTGTATGTAAGTTATTATTTGCTGTGTATTCAATCCATGTGAGCGTTTATATTGTAGCGTAATCTACGCCAAAGTATCGATCGCTATTTAATGTAGTTATCTGAGATTTACGACCCAATTTCACGCCGCTGAGCCGCCATCAGGCTGGCCAACTGCACAACGCTGCCAACCTAGCGCCGTTAAAAATATATTTTGGAACACCGAGGTGTTTATTTTTGAAACCGTCTTGAAGCTTTGCACGAACGTGCACTGGAGACATAAAGAACATTAGATTTAATTGTTTACACTTCTATCCAAAATAGTATAATTATTGGGGAGTTTCAAGAAGTTTAACTCAAAAACGGAAAACCAGCATCGAAATTAGGAGGATCATGAATAAACTATTTATATTTAAATTTCGTAAGATATATAACTACAACCTATAAGGTCCAATCTATGTAATGTGTGATTAGTGAGTGTTAACACAAAAATTTTTGTCTACCATTTTATCTCTTGGGATAATAATTCTTCACTATGTAAGGCACATTTTTGTAATACAACCAATTTTATTTAAATTTTAACTATTTGATTTATTACCGTCATCACACGTGGTGGATGAATAAAAATTATATTGTAGGAAAATTAGCTAAAAAATAGCTGAACCCGGAAGTAATTGCAAATTAATATATTATGACCAAATCTATGTACAATTGCCTAATAAAAACGATGGTGAAAAGTCTACCACTCTCCGACGCTGCGCTCGCCTGCTATGGCCAATATTTCAAAATGGCGGCTGTAGTTTTATAAGTTTTTGCTGAATATCTTTTGAACCGTTGAAGACAGCTAACTTTTGTAAGTAAGTAAACTTTAGAGGATAAAATCTTGCACATTTTGATATATATGTATTTGTTGTTATATTTGATAAGGGTGTATACATTGCTGTATCTCCGTATACAGGTGTCAGAAAACACGTTTCAGGATTTCGTTTCTGATTTCTTTTACAAAAATAAAATAAAAAAGTTTATGTATGTCCTAAACGTTTCTTTAAATCGCAAGCCATTATTTTATTTTCCACACTAAATAATTGTTTCTATCCGTAGTGGATCCTTGTATAAAGTTTACATTTAGAATAATTCTTTATCACTACAATGCTCTTGTTCAGGAAAAACGTTATTTTTCCGATGTATATTTTTTTAATAGCAGCTATTTAAAAAATTTTAACTCAAATATCTCAAAACCAGTAATTTTTATCAAAATTTTACAAGTTGGTAAAATATATAAAATTATATTATGTAACCAATGAAAACGATTTTGATAGGATTTGTTAACAAATGGGGGTGTTTTGCGATTTCGCTGCATAAAAACTACGTTGAGTACGTTGCCGCGATCAGTTTTTCACTATCTGTTTTTGTTCTCAAAATATTGGGGTTTTTTGTACAAATATTAATTTTTATTATTTACAAAACCACTAATATTTTGAGAACGAAAACACATAATGAAAAACGGATTGCGACAACGTACACAACACAAAAAAATACTTTAAAATGATGGGTCACAACCCTACCTTTACATTAAAAGATTTTAATTTCATTCCAAGATGGCGGCCAAAAATATAAGTCGCATCATTGAATTGAATCATTGAATCAAATGAATTACTTTTTACTATGGGATATCTGGTGATAAAAAGTCGATATTCTTGTAAAAAAATTGGATAGAACCAAAGATTTTCGAATTTTGAAATTTAGTTTTAAATAAACTGTAATATCTCAAGAACTAAAACAGATAATCAAAAACAGATTGCAGCATCTTGTTCTACGCAAAAAGTCACTTTGAAATAATGGTCACAACCACATTTAACAACCTTTACATTTAAAAAACTTAAGTTCATCCTAATATGGCGGATTCAAGTCTGCGGCCAAGAAAGTGAACCATACCAAAAAATAGTATAAACTAATCAATGATGTTTGGTGGTGGTTGGGGGTCAATATCTTAAGAAATGCGGAAAAAATTAGGGGGGGGGGGACATTAAAAACCCACCCTGTATATACAAATATGATATTTTTTCTTTTTTTTAAAGTAATCACCAACCAAAACCCTGAAACGTTTTTTTCTGGTTAGATTTTTCGCATAGTTTGTAGATTTTTCTTTTTTGAAGTTATTCTGACAATTAATAAACTAAAATTCTACAATTATTTTATTTTTTATAAGAAATTCATTGGATGCTGTTTTAGTGGTGCTTGAGTTGTTCATTTTCAACCAATATCCATAGGCAAGACATAGAGAAGGGTTTGAAAAATATTTTCTGTTGCTGTTGCCGTTATTTAACAAAGACATAATAGAAAATAAAATGTTATAAAAAGGCGTTACAAGCAAAACGTTTTGTAATACTCTAACTTATGCGAATACTATGTGTGAATTAATAGAGGTGCTATATTTTTATTTTATCAACACCACTTGACATTAGATTTGTGATCTTTTATTTGTCCATCTCCTTAATCGCAGAATAAGCTTACTCCAATTTAATTTGTTTGTTTGTTACGCAATCCGCGAAATCAATTTACATATTAAACTATGATTTAGCATGAATTAAGGAAAAATATTAGAAAGTATTATAGGCTGATATTTTGTTTCAAAAATACATCAGGACTTCGTCCATAATGGCTTTACATGTACTGTACTTATTATATTATTATGGTTATTACATGATAAGCCAGATGATTACAGAATTTAAAGGATGTAGACGAGGTAAACTTTATCAAACAAGCTCGACCCTGTCGGTAGCAGGGCGGAGACATGCACACTGACATCAACGCCAGTGAAGCCGCGGGGCGAGCAGTTGCGGTATTGTGTAACGCAGAAAAAATAAAAAGTCTCATTTTAAAATTAGCTTCAAAGGCAGATCAGGTGAGGAGGGGATGTTCCCATGCAGCTCATTAGCGAACTCGGATAAATAATATATTAAAAACTAATAATCTGAAATGGGTATACAATCAGGTGATATCGAAATTTAATTTGTGCAATTGGATTAGATTAAATGAAACTGGAGAGGAAATAAGTTACTTTGGCGACAGGTTTCATCAAATGACAAGATAAAGACAACCGGTAGGGAAGAGACTTGAGTCAGTCGCTGATTTAATTCTGTTTTTCTTCACGCTTTCCCCTTATGTTATAACCATTCCTTTATGAAAAGTAATTGGAGATGAATTAAAGTAAAGATTCATTAACCGTCATTACAAAAACACCCTAAGTAATATGATATGCAGAGTAACTGGACTTTCCATATAATTCTACTATTGTACTTGTTGCACAACTACGAATTACATTCTTAGAAGAGAATCTTACTACTAATGTTCAAAACTCTTACTAGATAAGGGTTTATCACTAATGGTATCCGTTGAAAAATTTGACATATACTCAACTGCTGAAAGGTTAAAAATTCTTTTTATATTGAGGAAAACTGAGTTTTTTTATCGAAAGATTATTCAACCTCTAGGGTAGGTAAGAAGCCACATCAACGAGTTCCTTTTGAGAATTCTTTGAAACTAGCCCAATTTGGTTTATTATGGCCAGTACCTTAAAACGTCTATAATGATGCAATGTTATACTATTTAAACTACTCAATAGTAGTTGGTGTATTAAGAAATAAGTAAGTTGTGATTGTTAAATTGTTTTAAGTTACTTAATTATGTAAAGAAGCTAATAAATAGAAAGGAAATAGCAATAATTTAAAAAAGGACATTTTTATACATGTTTCACGCCATCTGTACACTGCTCTACTCACCATAATTGGAGCTGTATCCGTCGAGTATCGGCTCATAGCTTATTAAAGCAATCATATACCATGCGCTCCTTGGAAGCGTCTCATTTTCAAATGAGCCTCAATGTAATTGGAAAAAGTGTATTTATTGGACCGTGGGAATTGCAAAGAATAAATAATAAAAACAGTTGTTTCTTAAATAATGAAATTATGCAAAGGCAAAAAATTGTTGACTGAATAGTATGAGCAATTTCAACAACGAAAGACGTTGGCTCTCTCTTTAAAATGAAGATTAAAAAATAATTAACTAACATTTAATCACTTAATAAGATTCCAATGCTAACAGGGCGTATTTTAAGGCGAATATGAATGGATGATGAGTGTAGAATGGGTGCGATGCCTTGTGTAGCTTTGTTACCGTCTAAGATCACCTGGTTCTTCAGACAGCGTTATTAAATTGTAGCCAAACAACCTATGGCAGCTGGGTCCAGTTTCGAATCATTAAAAAGCTACTAACTTTTCATATATTTAGATTCAAAGGCCAGCCATTCAGCTACCCAGCCTGTCCAAGCCTGTTCCAGCTCGTTAAAATGGATAATTTATAGGTTATTTACAAAGATTACGTCGCCTAATATAATACCCCCGTCGCAGCAGACCTGCGTACTCAGCGAATTTCCAATGGAATTTTGGTATATTTTCTATTTCCCCACAAAATCCATGGGGATGAGAGTATGTAGGTTTGCAGCCATATGGGTTTTGTTGATAAATATAAGTTAAACCCTACCTAGTGATTGCACATACAAAATTTTATGAGGTTATGGTGTTCTTTATATTTTACCCATAAACCCCATAGGGGTGAGTACGTAGGTTTGCCGCCATAAGGGTTTTGTAAGCAAATATAAGTTAAACGCTTCCTAGTGAATGTACCGTACATACCAAATTAAGTTAAGCCCCATGGTTTTTTACTTCTCAAAATAATTTGATGTGCCTGTTCCGATCTCGTCAGGTGGGCTCTGTTATAATCTTCATTTTCTTGTGGATGAATCTTAGCAACACATCTTAACGAAAAACATTCCACTATCTTTTCTTTTTGATTAAGTTCAATGTGCTGGGCCAATGGTTTGTTCTGATATTTGTGGAAAATGTCGAACCGATGGCCAGTCATTCGGATTCTTAAGCGGTTCGACGTTTGCCCGACATACTGTTTCTCACATTGGTTACACGATAGTTGGTAAACCACATTCTTTGTGTCGCAGGTAATTTCATCTTTGATAGGGAATGTCTTTCCCGTGACAGAACTTTTAAATTCTTTACTTTCGCACATGAACTTGCAAGTAGCACAATGAGGTTTCTTGCAAGGTTTGCATCCTATTTCCGTTTTAAAGTCCTGTTTCGGGAAGGTGGTGGACACTAGTTTAGACTTAAGGTTCGGAGGCTTTCTAAATGTCACTCTGGGAGTTTCGGGCATAAAATCTTTAATTTCGGGAAGAGTGTCAATAAGACAGTAAGCCGTTTTGATTATATTATTCATTTTATGCAAGCCTGGATAAAACTGCGTCAGGAAACTAGGATTTTTGCCAGAGTTGACATTCTGTTGTGGTTCAGGTTTGTTTTCTTGTTACAATAGACTTGAATTTCTTGGGATAACCTAGTTTACCAAAAGTTCCATTTATTTCTTAGACATATCCAGTGAAATCTTTTTGATCGCTGCATAAATTTCTTGCTCATGCACATAAACTTTTAGGCTTGGATTTTTTCACATATAAAGGATGACAGCTGGAATAATTAAGATAGTTCATTGTGTTTGTCTCCTTAATATGAAGCTTTGTCTTGATAAATCCTGAGTCAATAAAGATATCTAAGTCTAAGTATGATGACAGTGTATCAGAGTAGTTTCATGTAAATTTTAGATTAGAGAATTCTTGGAGATTTTCTAAGAATACTTTGAGACTGTCAATACCATGATTCCAGATGAAAAAATGTCATATATAAACCAAAACCACTGTAAAAGTACAAACGGTTGGGATTTCAAAAATTCTTTTTCAAATAAAACCATAAATAAATTGGCATAAGAAGGTGCCATTCTTGTACCCATAGCAGTTCCAGATACTTGAAGGTAGTTTTTGTTATTAAACTCAAAATTGTTCATTGTCAGGACCATTGAAATTAAGTGAATTAGGAAACTACGACTTGGTTTTACATTACCTGGTCTAGTGTTAAAATAATATTCAGCAGCCTTCATGCCATCTGTATGTGGTATATTTGTGTAAAGAGAATTGACATCGACAGTTACCAGAAGCGTTCCATCCTGTAACGGCTGTGGCACAGACATTAGCTTTTCTTTAAAATTGTAGCAATTCTTTATACAGGATGCAAGGCTTTTGACCAAAGGTTGAAGATGGTAATCAACGTACGCCGAAATTCTTTCCGTATGGTTCCCATAGCTGGAGACTATCGGTCTACCTGGTGGGGGACGTATTGTCTTATGAATTGTAGGAAGTATATAAAAAATTGTAGTTCTGGGTGATTTTGGAACTGAGATTTCAATTTCTTTGTGTGAGAGACCTTCTTTAGGTCCATTTATTTCCAAGTATTCTTTGATATCCTTATTGAATTCTTCAGTCAAATTGTTATCTATTGGTTTGTAGACTTTGTCATCGGAAAGTTGTCTATTTGATTCATTTAAATAATCAGTAATGTTTTGTATGACAATTTTGTTTCCCTTATCAGCAGGTTAAATGATTTATTAGCTGTTATTTCACCTATTGTAAGGTTTTGGTTATTTTTCAATGAGTCTTCAAAGTTGGGTGTTAACAGATTAGCTAGAATCACATTAATAAATTGCTCTACCGATTTAAGTAATAAAACATTCAGTTTAGGTGTATTCATATTTTAATACAAGAACACAATTAATTAATGTTTACATAATGCAAAAACAATAATAGTGATTTTTTTAACATATGGAATAATAATTAATAACTAACATATGATAATTCTGCAACATTTCCCCTTTTTTAATTAAGAAAGATTACAGGTCTATCTGTTTTGGGGCTCTTAACAATCTTCCAAACTCAAACTCGTTTGTTCGTTCATTGGATTACATTTTGAACACGTCATAATACAAAATTAAACAAGTTGTTTCAAGGTACAAAATAAACAAAATAAAATAAGGCAAAAAAGAATAACTCTTATAAATTACTTATACTAAACAAAATTTACATAATATGTATATACATGGTGAAGTACATCAAATTACTTCACTAATGTTGTAGGGCACTGTACTTAAAAAGTGGCGTTTCACCTTGGCTCTAAAAGCGTCAAAGTTCTTTTCCCCTCTAATTTCAACGGGCAACCTGTTGTAGACAGATAGGCAAACATGGTAAGGGCCTTTCTCATAGCTGTTGCTATTATGAACAACAACACTCAACATATCCCTTGATATTGTTGGGTAGTCGTGAAACTGTCCATCTTTTACAAAAACTGGCCAATGTTTCTTAACAAAAATACAGGCCTCGTAGCCCACAAGTCCTGCAAATGTTAATATATCATAACATTCAAACAATGGCCTACATGAATCGGTTTTTCGTATCCCACCCACTTGACCTTCCACTCCTTCCACTCTTTGACCATTGAATTCTCGATGAACTTGGGGATATCGCTTCTGAGACGACTGCTTCTTCTCTCCTCCCCCCTTTCAAAGAAAGGCTTTCATCATCAAATTCTTCTTTGGTCTTGTTATATTGACGCAGATGTATTGTGTTTCTTCGTTGAACACTGCCATTGCTATGTTTTATTAGAAAAGACTGTAATTTCTTTCCCATTGCTTGTTGCCAACATTTTGAACTATTACATCTTGACCAACATAAAAATTTTCTGATATTATAGCTACACATGAATTTAGAATAACAATTTGTTAAAAAAAAAATGATATATTTCGGGCTTCCTTCTGAGCCCATCCTCAGTCTAACCTAATTTACAAAATCAAAATATAAACTATTCTTTTCATATGTAGCAAGAAAACATATGACATATAGTATTAAGTAAATAGTTTTACAAAAATAATACAAATTAATTTGGTGTTATGTATGGAACTATATTAAAATATCGGTATAAAATAAAAATAAAATATATATAAAAATAAGTGTATAAGAAGGGATTTTTCGTGCTTAAGAATTCAGGAATTTTGAGCTATTTATTTTCTTTTTGACTTCTTCTTCTATAATTGGGATATACATTGGACAAACAGTAGCGCTTGGTTGGGATATAGTATCTCTTTGAATTAATATGCATGCTGCCTCTTTAATATTTCTAAATTTCCACATAGGTTCTTTAAAAACTATACTTGTTTCTGAAAAGTTTATCTTATGCTCTTCTGCAAATGCATGTTCACTTAGTTTAGAATAATTTTCTTGTTTTTTATTTGTGCTACTTTTATGTTCTTTTATTCTTATTCCAAGAGGCCTGGATGTTTGTCCAAAGTAGCTCTTCCCGCATTCGCACGGTATTTTATAAACCACATCTTTAGTTCCTTGTTCCACGTTTTTCGGTTTAACTTTTGTTAGTTGACCTCGTAATGTGGAGTTAGTGGAAAATGATGTTCTTTTTCCAAATTTGTGGTTTACTCTTCTTATACTTTTAGATTTTCCTCTTTCTTAAGGGATTACCACCGTGAAATTTGGTCTTTGGTCTTCATTGTCCATCCCATTATTTCCGTTTGATAGGGTTTTCCTGGTCTTCATATGGGCGTTATTTATAACTTTGAGAGGATACCCATTATTTTTTAGCTCTTTGATTATATTTGATACTTCATTCTTCTTCAGTTCTTCATTTGATGAAATTTTATATGCTCTATAAAATAATCCTTGGGCTATTCCTATCATCACATGGTTCGGACTATGAGATGAATAATGTAAATACTGACCTGTATTTGTTTTCTTTCTTTAAACAGATGTTTCTATTCCGGTTTCAGTTTTTTGTATCATGACATCTAGAAATGGCAGTTTGTTATCTTGTTCATATTCTACGGTAAATCTTATAGATGGTCTTAAAGTGTTTAAATATATCAATTTTTTGAACAAATTGTTTTTCTAAATTCATGTGTAGCTATAATATCAAATAATTATTAATTACCATGACGACAAATACCTACCGTAAGGAAATAAAAATTTTCATTTTTGTAAGTAACATTACGATCATAGTAGTTTTTGGTTCTCTTCCATTTTGATTAATTCAGGGACGATGCTTGGTTTAAGGGATTGATGACTGATTGGAAGCTTAGTCCTTATGATGCGACCACTAAGCAGTTGAAAGGGAGAGTAACACAAACCAGCTACAGGAGCGTTTCGATAGCTCATCAAATATAACTCCAAATCCTGTTTGTTTTCCTTTGCTTTTTTATACATTGTTTTGAATATCCCGACTGCTTTCACAGCTAATCCGTTCGATTTTGGATGGTATGGACTTGACGTTACTATTGAAAACTGCCATTATTTAGCAAATTTACGCATTTTCATAGCTATGAAATGCGTAAATTTGCTGAATAATGGCAATTTTTAGGTACAATAGGTTTTTAGGTAGTTAATAAAGTAATTTTTAGTAATTTTTTAGTAATTGAAGTAATTTTTAGGTAATTAAAAGGTACATTGTCTGCAATTAGTGTTTGGGATATTCCAAATCTGCTAAATGCTTCTTTAAAATTTGATATGATTGTTGCACTGCTTTTCCTATGAATTTGGTAAACTCCTATCCATCGTGAATAGTAATCTATTACCACTAAATAGTGCGAACCGTTGTTTTCTGCAATATCTGCTCCAATTTTGGAGAATGGAACTGTAGGTAATAAATATTCAGTTTAGGTGTACCGGTATTCATATTTAATACAAGAACACAACTAATGTTTACAAAACACCTCGCAGTCGCTGCCATTGTTTTGTTGCGGTATGTCCTTCGTGTAAACCAAGCTCCAGCAAGTGATGTCATATCGTTTTTTCTCTTATTTTTATTTACTTTCCTCATTCAAGTAAGTTAATAATTACACTTGACACTTGAACTTGACACTTGAGTTGAATTTACCCTGAGACACTTGTTGTTTTCATCACCCAAGCTGTCATAGTAGCGGACAGTCTTGTCTCTGAAATGAATAAATGAATTTTATTTCTCATACAAAAATACATGGAAAGAGGTATGAAATATAATGAGAAATCCACTGACCACTTTGTCCAGTAGTGTGACCAGTGAAATGAAGAGATAACAACAATTGATAATAAATACTTTAACCAAGTCTAGCATGGGGATACATACCTGTGATTCCGCTAACCGTAACATCTGTATAATTTGCTAATAAATAATAAATGAAAGATCAATAATAACTAAAGATAACGATAGAATAACAATAAACAATAACTATAACCAAATAAATAAATATATAAAACGTATCTAGACGTAACTAAGTGAGGATGTCATTTAAATAGTAACCATTTTCTTTGGAAAAAAGCCAGATGGTAATTAATTTACAAAAGTGTTTGAGTGATCTAGCGTGTAGGGCTGTATTCGTACCTTGCAAAAATCAAATTTTCATATTATTGAATCGAATCATTTTGTCATGTTTTGGAATACATAAGGAAATTTGCCAGAGTAGTTCCAATGATTCTTCCGCCATCCACTCTTTACTTGCTATCTGGGGTGGCTGTTCTAGCTCCAGGAAGACTCGTGCTACCAAGCCTTCTCCTTGCCCTAATTCTTGTCGTTTTAGCGAATTTCCCTATAGGGAATACGCTATTACGGTAGTAAGACCTAAGCCCGGGACAACTTTACTTTTTCATTTTGAGGTCCCCAGAAGAGAAAAACACCATTCGTTCATTTTCATATATATATGTATATATATATCTATAAGTAGATAGTATCATGTTACTTCTAGGACACTTTTGGAGACAATCAAAAATCAAACAAATTTCACAGTTTTTTAATACAATTATGCAATATTTTTGCCATTTTTTGGCCAATTTTCAGCTTTTGTCAAATTGTCATAAAAAATATGCAATTTTAATGAAATTTTTAACAAATATGCCTAAAATTTTCTACAAAATAAAATTTTTTTTAAAAACAAGTAAAACTATCACATTTTACAAGTATTTTTTAAATAAAATTAATAGTCGACTTTTCATAAGGTAATTTAAAATTTT
Source organism: Neoaliturus tenellus (assembly GCA_030545055.2). NCBI lineage: Eukaryota > Metazoa > Arthropoda > Insecta > Hemiptera > Cicadellidae > Neoaliturus > Neoaliturus tenellus. Next base: position 16,845 of record JAQYXR010000939.1, read on the forward strand.
AGTAGTATTTTTTCAATAAAATTTGAATTTTTTTAAAACAAGTAAAATTAAGGTTTAGTATCAATAATATTGTAATAATTATTCAAATTTAACTAAAGCAGTTTCTTTATCATCAAAAGTCTTAATATCAGTGACAATTAAATGTAAATATTTTTTATTTAATTCTTTAATTGATTTATCATCAATTACATTAGTAAATCTTTTTGGTAAATGTACTTTACATTTTTCTAATTCAACAATAATTGTATATCCATATTTATCTTTAATTCTTTCAAATTTTTCAATTTTATATTTTTTATTTAAATTTAATCTTTTTAATGGTTTATATTCTTTAAATCTTAATTCTCCAACATTATTAATTTCTTCTAGCAGATCCATTTATATAGGAAAAAATATCACAAACTTGTTTGTGATAGATATGTTAAAAAGTCATTATCATAATTAGGTTTTATACAAAAATCCATATTTAAGTATTTAAAAATCATAGGTAATAATTTTTTGTATGATATATTACTTTTCTTAAAACATAAATATTTATTAAAAAATAGTGTAATTTTTTCTTTATCTTCATTATTCAATTCAAATCAATATTGTATATTTTGTTTAAAAATTGATAGTAAAATATCCAATTTGTACAATTCCTTTGTTTTAAAAATAATTTTATATTCTTAGGTGTTATTTCAAAATGATTGGAAATACATAAAATATATAATTCATTAATTAATTGTTGTGTTTTATATGGTTGAAAATGGTTAAATTCTCTTAAAATATGTTTAAGATGTTTATTCTTATTACTTTTTCTCTTAATCTTTTTTCATAAATAATTATTTTACATATATTACATCCTACACAATTTCCAATAATAGTAAAATTAGTTTGATTATGACATCTATAACACATATCCATTTATTTTAAAAAAAATTATACATAAATGAATGAACCAATTCATTGTCACAAATGTAAGAAAAAAACTAAAAATATTAATCCACAAATCGTTGAAATGAAAAATGGATTATATAGAATTGCTAATAAATGTTCAATTTGTAAAACAAATAAAAGTAAAATTTTGAAAAAAGAAGTTAAACCTATAATTAAAAAAGAATTAACTAAAAATGAACAAATAATTGAAGCAAATGAAATTCATGCTCCAATTAGAAAGAAATTTCTAAAAAGAAAAATAATTACATTAGGTATTGATGATTTATGGGCAGCAGATTTAATTATAATGAAAAATTATGAAAAAGAAAATGATGGTTATAAATATATGTTAAATGTGATAGATACTTTCTCAAAATATGTTTGGTCAAAACCATTAAAGAAAAAAGATGGAAAAAACAGTTTCTAGAGCATTTGAAGAAATAATTAAGGATGCAATTAAAATTAATCATAAATCACCTAATCTTTTACATACAGATAAAGGATTAGAATTTATCAATAAAGAATTTAAAGAAATATTAAATAAATATAATATTAAATTGTATCATACAGAAAATGAAGAAAAATCAAGTATAATAGAAAGGTATAATAGAACACAAAATGAAAAAATGAAAATACAGTTTGAAATTAATAAAAATTATAGATGGATAAATATTTTACCAAAAATTGTTAAAGAATATAATAACTCATATCATTCAACAATTAAAATGAAACCAATTGAAGTAAATAAAAATAATGAAAAGGATTTATTAGATACTGTTTTTAAATATAAACCACCAAAAATAATAACCAAATCAAAATTTAAAATAAATGATAGAGTTAGAATTGGATATAAAAAATCAACATTTTCTAATAAATATAAAAATAATTGGTCTAGAGAAATATTTATAATTTCTAAAATTAATAATACAAATCCAGTTACTTATAGTATAAAAGATCAAAATAATGAAGATATTATTGGAAATTTTTATGAATATGAATTGAAAAAAACCAATTTGTAAATTTTATTTTATATAAATGGAAAAGAAATGTTTAAGGTGTAAATTATATAAAGATATATCTAAATTTTATAAAGACAAAAATACTAAAGATGGGTTATATTATTATTGTAAAGAATGTAAGGATGTGTATTATAAAAAATTATATGATAGTATTAAAGTTATTGAATTAAATGAAAAACAATGTCATAAATGTAAAGAAATTAAAGATATTTCAAATTTTAATAATTATCATTATAGTAAAGATAGAAAAAATACAATTTGTATACAATGTATTAGAGAAATGTTTTTAAAACCACAATTTTGTGAATGTGGAAGAAATATTAAATGGACTAATAATTATTTAAGACATTTAGAACTAAAATTCATGACAAAAATATAACAAAACTAGAAAATTTAAAAATATGATAAAAAAATGAAGACAAAATTTTACTTGTTTTAAAAAAATTCAAATTTTATTTAAAAAATATGATTTAAACTATAAATTACCTAGTAAAAAGTGGAAATACTTCTTATATTTTTAAGAGTTTTATTTCTAAGTAAAAATTATTTTTAATAAATAAAGAATTTCACCCCTAATAAATGGAACGAACAAATAAAAATATTAATTGTCCTTATTGTAATAAAAATATATTATATAAAAATTATGATAGACATTATAGTTCAACTAAACATTTACTAAATAAACAAAAATATGATAATAAAATATTTGAATTAAAACATTGGTGTAAAAATAATAATATATATAATTATAAAAATAAAACCTTAGATGAATTAACAAATATTAAAGAAACATTTGATCTTACAAATTATTCATTATTTAATATAGTAAAATTAAATGAAATTGCAAAAAAATTATCTGTCAGAAATTATGAAAAATTATCTAGAGATGAACTAATTAAGGTAATCCAGCACTCCCTATCTCCGCCATGTTAAATAAGGTGTCTTTAGGTACACATAACTTACACAAATACTGTGATATCAATCTGAAATTTTTTCTATTTGTTTTAGTGACCTTTCACAACAATAATAAGAAGTGGTTTTATTGTATATAAAAAAATTTAATTTTTATACAGTTTTTAAAGTTATATATATTTTTTATGAAATTTTATACATAATAGAAGCTGTAAAATTAAAACCATAAGAGATCATTCGATTCTGATTCGTACTATTGCTTAGCAACCTGCCATGGTCACTTGTACCAATTTTTGTGAAGATCTATTAAAAAATAAAGGGAATAATCGTACCGAAGTATCAAAAATTAAGTTTTTCGGAAAACGGCAAAAAAACTAAAACCTATAAATTAGCCTTTTTAAGGCCAAGGACGAAAGATTCATCGTCCTGAGATAGCTTTTAAGCATTCAGCATTAACCCGACAATTAAGGCCGAAGATTGCTTTCATCGTTTCTGAGATAGCATTTGTAGCGCGGCATCGTAGTTCCAGTTTTCTCTCCTGCAGCGCTAGCGGCTCAACAAGACAATTGGAGCGCCTCGACCACCAGCCTCGGTGGATCAGTTGGTTAAGGCGTTACCTTTCTGGCCAGAAGGTAGCGCCTGGGGCGGGTTCGAATCCCGCCCGGTTCACCGAGGGGGGAGTTGGTGTCAGTGCACAAATGCATATGATATCGGCGTCCTCGGGATAGGCTCCTGGCACAAGCTGCCAGGAACCCTGAAAGCTCCGGTGAGGCAAGCCTATGCTTTTAAAATATAGGGAGGACCTGATATTGTATGTATTTGTGCACTGACACCAACACCCGTTTTGCTATTTTAGAACGTCAATTTAAAGCCTAGCCTTACGGCGTTTTTAGTGTTAATATTTTTACTCAGTTTATTTTCCTTGAAATGATGGTGCATATATTTAGTAAAATGAGTCTAAGTAATATAAAAAATAATTTTACATAACAGTGTTTAGTATGTATGAATTCAGCATAAAATGGAGAATACAAAAACATAAAAAAAACAAAAAAAGTTTTTTTGTTTTTTTTAAAAAAAAGTTTAATTTTTGGGTGCTGTCTTACCTTAAAAGATTAAACAAAATTAAAGAAAATCCAAATAATTTAGAATATAGATCATTTAAATATATTCAAAATTTAGCAATTAAAAATAGTATTAAAATTGTTAATAAAACTAGAAAAGAATTGATTGGATTATTAAATGATTATTTTAAAAATAGACCAATTCCAAAAGAAAATATAATAAATATTCAAGAAGCTTCGTCATTAAAAGTTTCAAGATTATATTTTAACAAATTCAAATGATGATTTAGATATTAATGATTATTTAGAAACTCAAAGAAATGAAATAAAAAAATTGATAGAAAAACAAAAATTTAAAAATATTAAAGGACAGATGGCTTTAGAATGTGAATATGAAAGAAAATTAATAAATGGTGAAATTCAAAATAGTAATATGTATTTTTGCATAAAAAGTTCAGATATTTTAAATATAGATGATTTTATTGATGATCAATTTAAGAAATTAATAGTTAGAGAACAACTAAATCAACCATCAAAAGGCTCTGGTTGGTCATTAAAAAGATGTGTTGAACTAAATCTAAAATTATCTAAAAATAATTCTTTAAATGCTGGATCATATATAGAATTACCAAATGAAATTAAGAATAAAAAATGTTGTGTAAATTTTAAAAATAAAGATGAATATTGTTTTATTTATGAAATTAGATGTGCTATTGATAAACCAAACGAACATGCTGAAAGAGTTAAACAATATCAAAAATATATAAATGATGATATTTTTAAAGGTTTTGATTATCCAATATCATTGAAAGATATTAAATTATTTGAAAAAAGATCATTTGATTCTAAATATAACTATCCATCAATGTCAATAAATATTTATAGAATTGATGAAGATGAAAAAATAGTGCCATTACAAATATCTGAACATTATAATTCAAAACTAGAAATTGATTTATTATATTATAAAATTGGTAATAATTCTCATTATATATTGATTACTGATTTAAGTAAGTTAGTATCTAAGCAATTAACACAAAAAAATAAAAATAAAAAATATATTTGTAGAAGATGTTTGATTCATTTCTACAAAAATAAAGACTTGAATAATCATTTAGAGATATGTAAATCATTAGAACCTTGTAGACCTATAATGCCATTTAAAGGTCAAACTGTAAGTTTTAAAAATTATTATAAAAAGTTTGAACATCCATATGTAATTTATATGGATTTTGAAAGTATATTAGAAAAGATTGATAATTGTAAAAATAATCCAAATTGCTCATATACAAATAAAATTCAAAAACATAAACCATATGGATTTACAATCTATTTAGTATCTAGAGTAACTAATAAAATGTATAAACCTATTTGTTATAGAGCAAAAAATGAAGAGGAATTAATAAATGTACCAAATAAATTATTTGAATATTTAGATGAAATTTCAAAATATATAGCTAAAAAATATAATTAAAAAAATAAAAAGCCTATGAATTTAACTAATGAAGAAGAAATTAATTATCAGAAAACAAATATTTGTCATATTTGTGAAAATAGTGGTTTTGATAATGATAAAAGAATAAAAGTAAGAGATCATTGTCATTTAACAGGAAAATTTAGAGGTGCTGCACATTTAAATTGTAATTTAAATCTAAAATTTCCTCAAAATATTCCTATATTCTGTCATAATAGTTCAAATTATGATACACATTTGTTTATAAAAGAATTAGCTAAAAAATATGGTAAAATTGATTTGTTAGCTAATACAGATGAAAAATATATAAACTATTCAGTAAATTCTGGTTATGGTTATGAATTTGAAGGTGAACTATATTTTAAACCTAGAAAATTTATAAAATTCTCATTTGTAGATACATTTAGATTTATGGCTACATCAATTGAAAAATTAGCTAAAAATCTTAAAGAATTTAAGCATATAAATAAATTTATAAAAGAAAATGATATAATTGAATATGATAATGAAACTTTAAAAATATTAACTTCTAAAGGTGTATTTCCATATGAATTTATTGATAATGTTGAAAAATTAAACTATGATAAAATATTAGAAAAAGATCAATTTTATAGTTGTTTAACTAATGAAAATATAAGTGATGATGATTATAAACATTATATAAAAGTTTGGAATAAATTAAAAGTAAAAACATTAGGTAATTATTCAGATTTATATAATATTCAGGATGTATTATTATTAGCTGATATATTTGAAAATTTTAGATCTGTTTGTTTGAAAAATTATCAATTAGATCCAGCACATTATCTAACATCACCATCATTAGCTTGGGATTCTATGTTAAAATTAACAAAAATTGAACTAGAATTAATAAGTGATTATAATATGTATTTAATGATTGAAAAAGGTATTAGAGGTGGTATTTCACAATGTATAACTAGATATTGTAAAGCAAACAATAAATATACAAAAAATTATGATAAAACAAAACCTGAAAATTATATGTTATATATAGATGCAAATAATCTATATGGATGGGCTTTAAGTCAAAAATTACCTTATAAAGATATAACATGGATGAATCCTAATACATATACATTAAATGAATGGGAAGAAACAATATTAGAATTAGATGAAAATGCTGAATATGGATATATATTAGATGTTGATTTAGAATATCCTATTGAATTACATGATGACCATAAAGATTTACCATTAGCACCTGAACATTATAATAATAAGCTTTGCACAACATTATTTGATAAAAAAGATTATGTTATTCATTCAAGAAACTTAAAATATTATCTACAAAAAGGATTAAAATTAAAGAAAGTTAATAGAGTTATAGCATTTGATCAAGATGATTATATGAAAAAATATATTGAATTAAATACCAAATTAAGATCCAAATCAACATCAGATTTTGAAAAAGACTTTTTTAAATTGATGAATAATAGTGTTTTTGGAAAAACTATGGAAAATGTTAGAAATAGATGTGATATTAAATTAGGTGATGAAAAGTTTTCATTAAAACAAGCAAAAAAACCTAATTTTAAAACATTTAGTATATTTGATAAAGACTGTATTGCTTCACATATGATAAAAGAAAAGGTTAAGTTTGATAAACCAATCTATATAGGATTTTCAGTACTTGATTTATCAAAATTACATATGTATCAATTTTATTATGAAAAATTAAAGAAGTTTGATCCAATTATAAGGTTATTATATATGGATACAGACAGTTATTTTATAGAATTTAAAAAGGATCCATATAAAATTATTAAAGAAATATTAATGAATTTGATACAAGTGATTATAAGAAAGACATGAATGCTATAGTGAAAAGAATAAAAAAATAATTGGTAAATTTAAAGATGAGTTAAATGGTGAAATATTAGAAGAATATTGTGGTTTAAGATCAAAATTATATAGTTATGAATTTAATAATAAAAATCCTGTAAAATGTAAAGGTATTAAGAAAAGTGTTGTTGATAAAACATTACATATGGATGATTTTAAGAAATGTTTATTTGATGATCAAGAACAATATAGAGAAATGACTTGTATTAGAAGTTTTAAACATGAACTATATACAATTACAATAAATAAATTAGCTTTAAGTAATAGAGATGACAAAAGATTTATTTGTGAAAATAAAATTGATACATTACCTTGGGGGTATAAAAATAATTATAAATAAATGGAAATTTTAATTGTTCCAAAAGAATTAATAAATAATGATTTTGATATAAAATTATATTTATTTAAAACTAAAATATCAAATAAATTTTTAATATATCTTTTTAAATATAAAAATTATTTTGTATATCATTATAAGTTTAATTTTATAATTGAACCATTTATAAATATAATAAAAAATTATGTTAAAGAAAGTTTTAAAGAAAATGATCAAAATTATATTAATATTTATAACCATATGATATTGAATTTATACTATAATTTTATGTATATTTTTAAGTATTTTCTTTAATAAATTTAAATATATTTAATAATTTATTGAATATCTAACCTAAAAATATCTATAAATTTTACTTTATTATCATTATAAGTAAGACCCGTCTTTAAGACGGGTCTCAAATTTGTATATAATTTATTATATTTATGAATATTTTTGAATGTTTAAGAAGGGTAACGTTTTCTTACCCTTAAGTTTTTATTGTATAAGGTTACCTCCTTTAAAAATTTTTAAAATAAATATTATAATTTATATAGGACCCATTTTGGGTCCTACCTAATTTTAATAAGTTTTGTATGTTTTTCATTATATGATAGGGGGACAAATTGTCCCCTCTAAAAATATCTATAAATTTTAATTTACCATCATCTATCCTTATTGTTTATCTACCTTTTTTGATTTTAAATTAATGAATATAACCAGATTCATTAATAAATATTGTTTTAATGTCTATTTTATTGACGCCCTGTTTTAGGCATCTAAAAACATGTTTGTACATCAATTTTTAGGGTGTCATAATTTGTGACATCTATAATTTTTATGTAAATTAATTTATCATCATTATGTAAGTGTAACTGTTGGTTACACTTGATATTTTTTAGTTTGATATATTTTTCTTTTACATTATCAATTAAAACTTTTCTAGAATTTTTATATTTTTAAAATATTACAAATATCTTTTACTTTAACCAAGGATTATTTTGTTTACTAAATACAATTAATTTATTATTAAATATAAAATTATTTTAATTAAATCAATTGTTTTATTATTTATGTAACAAATTTTATATTACAAATTTTGTTTTAATCTTAAATATACAATACTTTTAATATTTTCATTATTTATTAGATTTCCATCACTATCTTGAATAGATATTATAATATTTTGAATTTTATTTATATTTTTTAAAGGAATATAATCAATTTCATTTGGTTTTTCACTAATTTTTGATCCATATTCAACATTTGGATAAAATGAATATAGAATTTCTGATTCTTTATGTAAATGTGAATAATCTTTATGATTTTCAAAACTAGGATTAACTAAATTACAATGAATTTCAATAACATCAAAAGGTCTAATTTTTGGTAGTTTTATCCTTTTGTTAATACATTTGGTTCAATCATTTTATCATCTAATCCTAATAAATCAATTATAATTGTTGTTACTATAATTTTAACAGGAGATTTTATTATAATATATGGTCCATCATTTTTCAGTATAAAATCATTTTCATCAAATTTATTAATTTTCTTTTAAATTCTTTTAAACTATTAATAAAAAATTTTTAATTCTTCAATTGTATAATTTCCTTTATTTATATCAAAATATTGATCTATAATTTTATCATCTTCATCTTAATAGAATATCCATAACAGTTTTTATAATCATTTGGTATATTTGATATAAATTATCTGAATAAAATCCACTTAAACCAATACTATATTTTCCATCTAAATGTATTGGATGTTCTAATCTTAATTCTAGTTTGGATGAATGACCAATTATTTTAAATAATTTCATCTTATTTAATGGAGAAATTTTTAGAAAACAAAGATAATATAAAATTAGAATCATATGATAAAAATAATAAAAATGATCAACCTATTAGATTATTAATTATAGGAACAAGTGGATCTGGTAAAACTACATTATTATTAAATTTTATTTACAAAAGATTAATTCCATATTCAAATTTATATATTTTTAGTAAATCATTAGAACAACCATCTTATAAATTATTACAAAAAAGATTTAAAAATATAGAATCAAATATTAATAAACAAATTTCTTATTTTTCATGTGATGATATGATTCCACTAAATGAATGTAAACCAAATTCATTAGTAGTGTTTGATGATTGTATTTTAGAAAAACAAGATAAAATTAAAGAATATTTTATAATGGGTAGACATAAAAATATATCATGTATTTATTTATCACAATGTTATTCAAAAGTTGATATGCAATTAATTAGAAATAATTTAAATATGTTATGCATCTTTAAACAAAATGAACATTATATGAAAAAAATATATAATAATTTTGTTGGATCAGATATGAAATTTGATAAATTTAAAACTATTTGTAATGATTGTTGGAAAGAAGACTATGGATTTTTAACTATTAATTTATTGAAAAAATCAAATGATGGAAAATATATGAAAAATTTTTCTGATATTAAATAATGATAATGGCTTGTTGTATGTTTGATTCAATAATTGATAGAATATTTATTTTATTAGTATTATTTATTTCATTAGTATTTATATATTTAATGAAAATTACAGAAATAAAGTAAAATAAATTGTGTTTAACATAATTAGTGTTTATGTTAACATGATTTGTGTTTGTGTTAACATGATTTGTGTTTTGTGTTAACATGATTTGTGTTTTGTGTTAACATGATTTGTTTTTATGTTAACATAATTTGTGTTTGTGTTAACATAATTTGTGTTTTGTGTTAATATGATTTGTGTTTATGTTACATGATTTGTGTTTATGTTAACATGATTTGTTTTGAACCTAAATTTTTCTTTGTAATAAATGGATAAAATATCTGTTAATGAAGCTAAAAAATTAGATGATATTGAGAAAAAATTAATAAAAGAATTTAAAAATCAAATTAAAATTGAAGATAATTATGAAAAAATTAAACAAAAAGCATATGAACCTATAACATCAGCAATTGGTAAAGTTGAAAATAAAATTGGTGAAGTCTTAAATGAAAATAAAAACCTTTTGGAATTGGTACCTATTGTTAATAATTTTGCCATATATCAATACCAGAAACTGAAGAACTAAATTTACCTTCAAGTACTCCATTTAGACCAATCAGACAACCAATAATTCAAGAAGAATCGACATTTATTGACCCAAATTTAATTTCACCTCAAACATTAGATAAAATTATTGGTCCATTAGCACAAAAATATTTACCAAGAACAAAAGATGATAAATTTGGTTTATATTGGAATAAACATAAAAAATCATTTATGATTGGTGATAAAATAACTGTAATTGATAATGATTGATTTAATAATTGATGATAAAAAATATAATGGAACACATGGATTATGGAGATTGTTAACTTATGAAAAGAAACCAGATAATAATTTATATACACAAGATGATTTAAATAATTATTCAAAAATTTTATGGTAAACTAATTCAATTTATAAAAATAATGATCCAAATAGTAAGAAACCAAAATCTAGTAAAGGTGATAAATATATTAATTTAATTAAACATATTTGGGAATTAAAAGGTGAAATTGAAGGTTCAGGAATCAGACAATATACAGAAAATAAAATTGAATATAGATTTATAGATGATTTAAATAAATTAGATAATATTATTAATTATATATATGCACAAGAAAAAGCTGGCAATAATAATTTTTTAAATGAAAAGAAAGCAATTAAAGACTTTATATCAAATAAATTAGATGAATTAATTGAAAAACCTGAAGGAATTAAGTATTTAAAAATAATTTGGCAAATATTTCATCACCATTATAAAAGATGGATCAGGTATTTTAAATAATGTTATAAATAATTTACCTTTTGAATTACATGTACCTGGTTATCAATATCTAGGGCCTGGAACTAAATTAAATAAAAGAGTAAAAAGAGGTGATCCTGGAATAAATGATTTAGATAAAGCTGCTAAAGAACATGATTTATTTATAGAGATCATAAAGATACAAAATCTAGAAATGAAATAGCTGATAAAATTTTACAAGATAAAGCATGGGATATAGTAACATCAAATGATCATAGAAAGATTAATTGCATTACCAACATCAGGTGCTATGTGGATGAAAAGAAAATTTGGTATGGGTTTAGAAGTAGAATTAAAATTTTAATAAAATTAATTATATTAATCTATATTATAAAAAACTATAAATTTTTTCTTAATAAATGGAAAAAACAAATATAAACTTGACAGATAATCAAAAATCAAAAATAAAATTAGCATTTAAAAATAAAAAATCAGTTATAATTCAATTTAATATTGATCAATTTAATGAAAATGGAAAAGATATTATATTATTATCTAAAAGACAAATTAATAAACTAAATAAACATAAAAAATTAAATAAAGGATTAAGATTTGAATTTTCATATAATCAATTAAAAGAAATAAAAAATGGTGGATTACTAAAAGAAATTTTAGATTTTGCTGATAATATACCTATAGTTAAAAATTATACACCAAATGTTAGAAAGGGAGCAAAAGTAGTAAAAGAATCTATAATTCCTAAATTTAGAAATTTTGTTGATTGGTTAGATCATGAATTAAAAAATGTAGAAGGATCTGGTTTAGATAAAAAAAACATTAAAATATATGAAACAAAATTATAAAAAAATTTTGAACCACTAACATTAGGTGAATTAGTAAAATTGTGTAAAAATATAAAATATTTTAGAGGTGTATTTATGAGAGATATATTACCTAATAAAGTTAATAAATTTGAATGTGGAATTATAAATTTAGATTCATTTGATGGAAATGGAACTCATTGGGTTTGTTATTATAAAAAAGATAAAATTAAATATTATTTTGATTCATATGGAAATATAGTTAATAAACCACCAATAGAATTAGTTAAATATTTAGGAAAAGATAATATATTTTATAATGATAATCAAATTCAAAATTATAATGATATACCAATTTGTGGTCATTTATGTATTTTTATATTAAATGAATTAATTAATAATAAAAAATTTGATAATATAATAAATAAATTAATCCTTAATAAATATGGATTCACAAAATATATTTGATCTGTTTGGAAGACAGAAAAAACATCCAATTAATATTAAAGAAGATTATATAAATTCTAAATTAAATATATTTTTTAATAATTTTAGTAAAAGTTTTAAAAGTCATGTAAAAAAAGACTGAAAATCTAGTAAATGCTATTGGTTTATCAAAAAATTATATAAGTATTAATGGTAAAAGAATTGTTAATGTTAAACCAAGTATAAATAAATATGATGTTGTAATAAAATCAGAATTAGATGAAGTTTTAGATTCAATTATTAAAATTGGTAATGATCATTCAGAAACTAAAAAGGATTTAAATAAAATTACAGACTTTTTAATTAATATTGGAAAATATGTTGAAAATTTAGAAGAAAAATTAGAAAAAGAACTAAAATTTCTATTTGATGGAGTCAATGAATCCATAAAAGAATTAAATGCTGAAATAATACTAATTAAAGATGATATAGATAAATTACAATAATTATTTTATATAAATGGAGTTGATTTATTGTCTTAAATGTAAACAAAAAACTAATTCTAAAGATATTCAGATAATAAAATTGAAAAATATAAATGTAATTAAATCAAAATGTTGTATTTGTAATTCAAAGAAAAGTTGTTTTACAAAATTTTCTCCCTAATAAATGGCTCTATACAGTTCATTTGATTTATTCATTATCAGAAACCAAAATCAATTAAACAAAGATGATTGGGATGATATTTCTGAAAAATATGAGTTGAGTATTAATATGATGAGATTGTTTCAAAATAAATTAAATTGGCAAAAAATTGCTCAACATCAAAATTTAACTATAGATTTTATTACTGAATTCATAAATTATCAATTAAAAGATTATATTGATTTGATTTGTAAATATCAAGATTTAACTGAATATTTCATTCATGATTATGCATTTACATTAAATTGGGAATTAATTTTAGAACATCAAAAAATATCAGCAAAATTTATACTTGATCATGCTACTGAAATTGAATATTTTAAAAGTAAAAATGAAATTGATACATAAAAATTATAAAATTTGACATCATAAAATTATAAAAATTTATCCTTAATAAATGGCTGATTACAAAAAATATGTAAATGATATTGAAAGAGCTGAATACAAAAATTTCTATCCATTATCTAAATTACATTTAAATGAACCTAATAAAAAAACTGAATTTAATATAGATTTTGGAGATGGATTTTGTACTTCTAAATTTCAATTTTATATATCTGGTAAATTGACTAAATCTGATGGAAATGCATATGATAATGGTGCTAATATAAAATTAATTGATAATTTTGTTCCATTTTTATTTTCAAAAATTGAAGTTAGAAAACATAATAAATTGATTGATGAAATTGAATATCCTGGTCTATTAAGTACAATTAAAGGTACTATAACTTATTCAAAATCAGAAATAAATCAGATAAATAATGGTTTTGAATCAAATTTTAAAAATAAATTTGAAGCAATTGGTAATTTATCTCATTTTGGATTAGGATTTTTTGAAAATGTAAATATTCCAATATACAAAGGAGGTTTTAATATAACATTTATTAGATCAGAAGATAATGATGCAATTTTTAGATGGAAAACTAAAAAGGCTGATGGATCTTATGATAATGCTACATTACCAACTGAAGGTAAAATAACAATTGATGAATTTTTTATTAGAGTTCCTATAATTGAATACAAAACAACAAGTAAAATTCAATTAATTAATGAACTAAGCAAATTTGAAAAAGTAAATTTTCATTTTAATCATTGGCAATGCATTGAACAAAAAAATATTACAGGAAAGAATTTAAGTTTTGATATAACAAATATCTATAGAAATATTTATAATCCAAAATTTACCAAAATTTATTATAATTGGATTTCAAAAATCAAGAACAAATGATCAGTTATTTGATACTTCTAAATTTGATAGTATGTATGTAAAAAATATAAGAGTAAAACTAAATGGTCATTATTACCCTGATGAATTGGAAAATTTTGATATAAACAATGAAAAATTTAGAATTATGTATGCAATGTATCAAGATTACAAAAAAGTTTATTATATTAGTAGTAAAATGTATTATAGTCCAACAGAATTTCTAGATAATAGACCAATTTATGTAATTGATACTACAAAAAATCCAACAAATATTTCAAGTTCAAAAAATGATATTATTATTAATGCAGATTTTGATTATGATATAGTAGCTACTAGTAAAACAAATTGTTATATTATTATTGTATCTGAAAAATTACTTGAATATAATATAATCAAAAATGATATTACTGAAATTAATTAGAATGAATTATTACTATTTTAGTCAAATTTATTGAAAAAATACTACTAAAATTTTAAATTACCTTATGAAAAGTCGACTATTAATTTTATTTAAAAAATACTTATAAAATGTGATAATTTTACTTGTTTTTTAAAAAATTTTATTTTGTAGAAAATTTAGGCATATTTGTTAAAAATTTCATTAAAATTGCATATTTTTTAAGACAATTTGACAAAAGCTGAAAATTGGCCAAAAAATGGCAAAAATATTGCATAATTGTATTAAAAAACTGTGAAATTTGTTTGATTTTTGATTGTCTCCAAAAGTGTCCTAGAAGTAACATGATACTATCTACTTCTATATATATATATATATATATATATATATATATATATATATATATATATATATATATATATATATATATATATATATATGTATTTATATATCTATGTGTCCGTGGTACTGATAACTTTTAAAGGGGACCTCCGATTTTGATGAAATTTGGTATGAAGGTGTAAGACCAGGTCTATTTTCATGAGTTCGCGAACCAGCATGATCGGGTTGTGGGAACGGGGTTTTATGGGGTTTCAAAGGGGTAAAAAATGGGTTTTTGGCATTTTTTGACCTTAATTTTTAAAATTCGACAATTTTAACCGAAACCATTTAAAAGAGCTTTAAAAAACAAACAATTTTGTATTTTGAATTTTTAACTTGGCTTAACAGGTTACGGAGAAAAGCTAAAAATAGGTTTCCAATGTTAATCTTATGGGAAATCAGCAAAACCCTGTATCTCGCTTATTTATTAGAATTACTTGATACAATTTGGTATGTACATTCACTAGGTAGGATTTAACTGATATTTGCTTTCAACACCATATGGTGGCAAACCTACATACTCACCCCCATGGGGCTTATGGGGAAAATTTAAAAGTGTAAAATATTGATACAATTTGATATTTACATTACCTATTACATTTTTTAACAAAACTAACATTTTCTAACAACATCCAATGGCAGCAAACCTACATACTCATTACTATGGTGTTTATGGGGAAAGTAAACAATCTTAAGATCCTTTGGAAATTCGCTGAGTACGCAAGTCTGCTGCGACGGGTTTTTTTTTTTTTTTAGTTTCCCCGGCAGCGGCATCCAAGGCTTGTCCTGTCCGTTTCGTCAGCTGGGTCAGGAATTTCTTCAATACGCTGAACTTCACAAAACCAGCCCCTGGCACAGACGGAGCGATACGAGGAGCTCTTATCGGCTCGGCGGACTGAGCTAGACTTCGATTGTTGCCATGCACCAATGCTTTCCGATGTGGATAGGGACTATCAGTAGGTCATATTCGAATATGTCTACTTCTTCTGTATGACTCCTAACTGTGCAATGCCCTCCGGATACCAGAATTGGGTAGAAGTATGTGTTTAGAGCATGCACACGCGGATATATATCCACAGCATGCATGCTACGTTCATTGATGAGGTTCGTATAAAAGTTAATCACCTCAGATTCGAGCCAGTTCAATCCACTCAACTGTTGCATGACTTTTCTGGTAATCTTACGGCCGAAGCCTTCCACCAGAACTTCCCTTTTTGGGTTGGGTTTCAGGACATTATTGATGTTCTCCTCCACATCTTCCGTTAGTTTTGGCATGGCTGCTTCCTCTCTGGCGGCCTCATTTTTTCTCCTTTTCATTTTTTTGTTTTAATTCAGGTAGCTCCTTGATCAGTTCCAAAACTTCTGAAAGATTTCGGTAAGTCCGAACTTTGGCTAACAGTTTCTTAAAATGCTCTACGCATTGACTCTCAGTGTACGGCTGTATTCGTACCTCGCCAAAATCAAATTTTCATATTCTTGAATCGAATTTTATGTTGTCATGTTTTGGAATACATAAGGAAATTTGCCGGAGTAGTTCCAATGATTCTTCCGCCATCAACTCTTTACTTGCTATCTGGGGTGGCTGTTCTAGCTCCAGGAAGACTCGTGCTACCAAGCCTTCTCCTTGCCCTAATTCTTGTCGTTTGTTTTTTTTTTTTTTTTTTTTTTTTTTTTTTTTTTTAGTTTCTCCGGCAGCGGTATCCAAGGCTTGTCCTGTCCGTTTCGTCAGCTGGGTCAGGAATTTCTTCAATACGCTGAACTTCACAAAACCAGCCCCTGGCACAGACGGAGCGATACGAGGAGCTCTTATCGGCTCGGCGGACTGAGCTAGACTTCGATTGGTGCCATGCACCAATGCTTTCCGATGTGGATAGGGACTATCAGTAGGTCATATTCGAAT
Source organism: Neoaliturus tenellus (assembly GCA_030545055.2). NCBI lineage: Eukaryota > Metazoa > Arthropoda > Insecta > Hemiptera > Cicadellidae > Neoaliturus > Neoaliturus tenellus. Next base: position 34,050 of record JAQYXR010000939.1, read on the forward strand.
ATGTCTACTTCTTCTGTATGACTCCTAACTGTGCAATGCCCTCCGGATACCAGAATTGGGTAGAAGTATGTGTTTAGAGCATGCACACGCGGATATATATCCGCAGCATGCATGCTACGTTCATTGATGAGGTTCGTATAAAAGTTAATCACCTCAGATTCGAGTTAGTTCAATCCACTCAACTGTTGCATGACTTTTCTGGTAATCTTACGGCCGAAGCCTTCCACCAGAACTTCCCTTTTTGGGTTGGGTTTCAGGGCATTATTGATGTTCTCCTCCACATCTTCCGTTAGTTTTGGCATGGCTGCTTCCTCTCTGGCGGCCTCATTTTTTCTCCTTTTCATTTTTTTGTTTTAATTCAGGTAGCTCCTTGATCAGTTCCAAACCTTCTGAAAGATTTCGGTAAGTCCGAACTTTGGCTGACAGTTTCTTAAAATGCTCTACGCATTGACTCTCAGTGTACGGCTGTATTCGTACCTCGCCAAAATCAAATTTCCATATTCTTGAATCGAATTTTATGTTGTCATGTTTTGGAATACATAAGGAAATTTGCCGGAGTAGTTCCAATGATTCTTCCGCCATCCACTCTTTACTTGCTATCTGGTGTGGCTGTTCTAGCTCCAGGAAGACTCGTGCTACCAAGCCTTCTCCTTGCCCTAATTCTTGTCGTTTTTTTTTTTTTTTTTTTTTTTTTTTAGTTTCCCCGGCAGCGGCATCCAAGGCTTGTCCTGTCCGTTTCGTCAGCTGGGTCAGGAATTTCTTCAATACGCTGAACTTCACAAAACCAGCCCCTGGCACAGACGGAGCGATACGAGGAGCTCTTATCGGCTCGGCGGACTGAGCTAGACTTCGATTGTTGCCATGCACCAATGCTTTCCGATGTGGATAGGGACTATCAGTAGGTCATATTCGAATATGTCTACTTCTTCTGTATGACTCCTAACTGTGCAATGCCCTCCGGATACCAGAATTGGGTAGAAGTATGTGTTTAGAGCATGCACACTCGGATATATATCCGCAGCATGCATGCTACGTTCATTGATGAGGTTCGTATAAAAGTTAATCACCTCAGATTCGAGCCAGTTCAATCCACTCAACTGTTGCATGACTTTTCTGGTAATCTTACGGCCGAAGACTTCCACCAGAACTTCCCTTTTTGGGTTGGGTTTCAGGGCATTATTGATGTTCTCCTCCACATCTTCCGTTAGTTTTGGCATGGCTGCTTCCTCTCTGGCGGCCTCATTTTTTCTCCTTTTCATTTTTTTGTTTTAATTCAGGTAGCTCCTTGATCAGCTCCAAAACTTCTGAAAGATTTCGGTAAGTCCGAACTTTGGCTAACAGTTTCTTAAAATGCTCTACGCATTGACTCTCAGTGTACGGCTGTATTCGTACCTCGCCAAAATCAAATTTTCATATTCTTGAATCGAATTTTATGTTGTCATGTTTTGGAATACATAAGGAAATTTGCCGGAGTAGTTCCAATGATTCTTCCGCCATCAACTCTTTACTTGCTATCTGGGGTGGCTGTTCTAGCTCCAGGAAGACTCGTGCTACCAAGCCTTCTCCTTGCCCTAATTCTTGTCGTTTGTTTTTTTTTTTTTTTTTTTTTAGTTTCCCCGGCAGCGGTATCCAAGGCTTGTCCTGTCCGTTTCGTCAGCTGGGTCAGGAATTTCTTCAATACGCTGAACTTCACAAAACCAGCCCCTGGCACAGACGGAGCGATACGAGGAGCTCTTATCGGCTCGGCGGACTGAGCTAGACTTCGATTGGTGCCATGCACCAATGCTTTCCGATGTGGATAGGGACTATCAGTAGGTCATATTCGAATATGTCTACTTCTTCTGTATGACTCCTAACTGTGCAATGCCCTCCGGATACCAGAATTGGGTAGAAGTATGTGTTTAGAGCATGCACACGCGGATATATATCCGCAGCATGCATGCTACGTTCATTGATGAGGTTCGTATAAAAGTTAATCACCTCAGATTCGAGCCAGTTCAATCCACTCAACTGTTGCATGACTTTTCTGGTAATCTTACGGCCGAAGCCTTCCACCAGAACTTCCCTTTTTGGGTTGGGTTTCAGGGCATTATTGATGTTCTCCTCCACATCTTCCGTTAGCTTTGGCATGGCTGCTTCCTCTCTGGCGGCCTCATTTTTTCTCCTTTTCATTTTTTTGTTTTAATTCAGGTAGCTCCTTGATCAGTTCCAAAACTTCGGAAAGATTTCGGTAAGTCCGAGCTTTGGCTGACAGTTTCTTAAAATGCTCTACGCATTGACTCTCAGTGTACGGCTGTATTCGTACCTCGCCAAAATCAAATTTTCATATTCTTGAATCGAATTTTATGTTGTCATGTTTTGGAATACATAAGGAAATTTGCCGGAGTAGTTCCAATGATTCTTCCGCCATCCACTCTTTACTTGCTATCTGGGGTGGCTGTTCTAGCTCCAGGAAGACTTGTGCTACCAAGCCTTCTCCTTGCCCTAATTCTTGTCGTTTGTTTTTTTTTTTTTTTTTTTTTTTTTTTTTTTTTTTTTTTTTTTTTTAGTTTCCCCGGCAGCGGCATCCAAGGCTTGTCCTGTCCGTTTCGTCAGCTGGGTCAGGAATTTCTTCAATACGCTGAACTTCACAAAACCAGCCCCTGGCACAGACGGAGCGATACGAGGAGCTCTTATCGGCTCGGCGGACTGAGCTAGACTTCGATTGTTGCCATGCACCAATGCTTTCCGATGTGGATAGGGACTATCAGTAGGTCATATTCGAATATGTCTACTTCTTCTGTATGACTCCTAACTGTGCAATGCCCTCCGGATACCAGAATTGGGTAGAAGTATGTGTTTAGAGCATGCACACTCGGATATATATCCGCAGCATGCATGCTACGTTCATTGATGAGGTTCGTATAAAAGTTAATCACCTCAGATTCGAGCCAGTTCAATCCACTCAACTGTTGCATGACTTTTCTGGTAATCTTACGGCCGAAGACTTCCACCAGAACTTCCCTTTTTGGGTTGGGTTTCAGGGCATTATTGATGTTCTCCTCCACATCTTCCGTTAGTTTTGGCATGGCTGCTTCCTCTCTGGCGGCCTCATTTTTTCTCCTTTTCATTTTTTTGTTTTAATTCAGATAGCTCCTTGATCAGCTCCAAAACTTCTGAAAGATTTCGGTAAGTCCGAACTTTGGCTAACAGTTTCTTAAAATGCTCTACGCATTGACTCTCAGTGTACGGCTGTATTCGTACCCCGCCAAAATCAAATTTTCATATTCTTGAATCGAATTTTATGTTGTCATGTTTTGGAATACATAAGGAAATTTGCCGGAGTAGTTCCAATGATTCTTCCGCCATCCACTCTTTACTTGCTATCTGGGGTGGCTGTTCTAGCTCCAGGAAGACTCGTGCTACCAAGCCTTCTCCTTGCCCTAATTCTTGTCGTTTGTTTTTTTTTTTTTTTTTTTTTTTTTTTAGTTTCCCCGGCAGCTGCATCCAAGGCTTGTCCTGTACGTTTCGTCAGCTGGGTCAGGAATTTCTTCAATACGCTGAACTTCACAAAACCAGCCCCTGGCACAGACGGAGCGATACGAGGAGCTCTTATCGGCTCGGCGGACTGAGCTAGACTTCGATTGTTGCCATGCACCAATGCTTTCCGATGTGGATAGGGACTATCAGTAGGTCATATTCGAATATGTCTACTTCTTCTGTATGACTCCTAACTGTGCAATGCCCTCCGGATATCAGAATTGGGTAGAAGTATGTGTTTACAGCATGCACACGCGGATATATATCCGCAGCATGCATGCTACGTTCATTGATGAGGTTCGTATAAAAGTTAATCACCTCAGATTCGAGCCAGTTCAATCCACTCAACTGTTGCATGACTTTTCTGGTAATCTTACGGCCGAAGACTTCCACCAGAACTTCCCTTTTTGGGTTGGGTTTCAGGGCATTATTGATGTTCTCCTCCACATCTTCCGTTAGTTTTGGCATGGCTGCTTCCTCTCTGGCGGCCTCATTTTTTCTCCTTTTCATTTTTTTGTTTTAATTCAGGTAGCTCCTTGATCAGCTCCAAAACTTCTGAAAGATTTCGGTAAGTCCGAACTTTGGCTAACAGTTTCTTAAAATGCTCTGCGCATTGACTCTCAGTGTACGGCTGTATTCGTACCTCGCCAAAATCAAATTTTCATATTCTTGAATCGAATTTTATGTTGTCATGTTTTGGAATACATAAGGAAATTTGCCGGAGTAGTTCCAATGATTCTTCCGCCATCCACTCTTTACTTGCTATCTGGGGTGGCTGTTCTAGCTCCAGGAAGACTCGTGCTACCAAGCCTTCTCCTTGCCCTAATTCTTGTCGTTTGTTTTTTTTTTTTTTTTAGTTTCCCCGGCATCGGCATCCAAGGCTTGTCCTGTCCGTTTCGTCAGCTGGGTCAGGAATTTCTTCAATACGCTGAACTTCACAAAACCAGCCCCTGGCACAGACGGAGCGATACGAGGAGCTCTTATCGGCTCGGCGGACTGAGCTAGACTTCGATTGTTGCCATGCACCAATGCTTTCCGATGTGGATAGGGACTATCAGTAGGTCATATTCGAATATGTCTACTTCTTCTGTATGACTCCTAACTATGCAATGCCCTCCGGATACCAGAATTGGGTAGAAGTATGTGTTTAGAGCATGCACACGCGGATATATATCCGCAGCATGCATGCTACGTTCATTGATGAGGTTCGTATAAAAGTTAATCACCTCAGATTCGAGCCAGTTCAATCCACTCAACTGTTGCATGACTTTTCTGGTAATCTTACGGCCGAAGCCTTCCACCAGAACTTCCCTTTTTGGGTTGGGTTTCAGGGCATTATTGATGTTCTCCTCCACATCTTCCGTTAGCTTTGGCATGGCTGCTTCCTCTCTGGCGGCCTCATTTTTTCTCCTTTTCATTTTTTTGTTTTAATTCAGGTAGCTCCTTGATCAGTTCCAAAACTTCGGAAAGATTTCGGTAAGTCCGAGCTTTGGCTGACAGTTTCTTAAAATGCTCTACGCATTGACTCTCAGTGTACGGCTGTATTCGTACCTCGCCAAAATCAAATTTTCATATTCTTGAATCGAATTTTATGTTGTCATGTTTTGGAATACATAAGGAAATTTGCCGGAGTAGTTCCAATGATTCTTCCGCAATCCACTCTTTACTTGCTATCTGGGGTGGCTGTTCTAGCTCCAGGAAGACTCGTGCTACCAAGCCTTCTCCTTGCCCTAATTCTTGTCGTTTGTTTGTTTTTTTTTTTTTTTTTTTTTTTTTTTTTTTTTTTTTTTTTTTAGTTTCCCCGGCAGCGGCATCCAAGGCTTGTCCTGTCCGTTTCGTCAGCTGGGTCAGGAATTTCTTCAATACGCTGAACTTCACAAAACCAGCCCCTGGCACAGACGGAGCGATACGAGGAGCTCTTATCGGCTCGGCGGACTGAGCTAGACTTCGATTGTTGCCATGCACCAATGCTTTCCGATGTGGATAGGGACTATCAGTAGGTCATATTCGAATATGTCTACTTCTTCTGTATGACTCCTAACTATGCAATGCCCTCCGGATACCAGAATTGGGTAGAAGTATGTGTTTAGAGCATGCACACGCGGATATATATCCGCAGCATGCATGCTACGTTCATTGATGAGGTTCGTATAAAAGTTAATCACCTCAGATTCGAGCCAGTTCAATCCACTCAACTGTTGCATGACTTTTCTGGTAATCTTACGGCCGAAGACTTCCACCAGAACTTCCCTTTTTGGGTTGGGTTTCAGGGCATTATTGATGTTCTCCTCCACATCTTCCGTTAGTTTTGGCATGGCTGCTTCCTCTCTGGCGGCCTCATTTTTTCTCCTTTTCATTTTTTTGTTTTAATTCAGGTAGCTCCTTGATCAGCTCCAAAACTTCTGAAAGATTTCGGTAAGTCCGAACTTTGGCTAACAGTTTCTTAAAATGCTCTGCGCATTGACTCTCAGTGTACGGCTGTATTCGTACCTCGCCAAAATCAAATTTTCATATTCTTGAATCGAATTTTATGTTGTCATGTTTTGGAATACATAAGGAAATTTGCCGGAGTAGTTCCAATGATTCTTCCGCCATCCACTCTTTACTTGCTATCTGGGGTGGCTGTTCTAGCTCCAGGAAGACTCGTGCTACCAAGCCTTCTCCTTGCCCTAATTCTTGTCGTTTGTTTGTTTTTTTTTTTTTTTTGTTTTTTAGTTTCCCCGGCAGCGGCATCCAAGGCTTGTCCTGTCCGTTTCGTCAGCTGGGTCAGGAATTTCTTCAATGCGCTGAACTTCACAAAACCAGCCCCTGGCACAGACGGAGCGATACGAGGAGCTCTTATCGGCTCGGCGGACTGAGCTAGACTTCGATTGTTGCCATGCACCAATGCTTTCCGATGTGGATAGGGACTATCAGTAGGTCATATTCGAATATGTCTACTTCTTCTGTATGACTCCTAACTGTGCAATGCCCTAAGGATACCAGAATTGGGTAGAAGTATGTGTTTAGAGCATGCACACGCGGATATATATCCGCAGCATGCATGCTACGTTCATTGATGAGGTTCGTATAAAAGATAATCACCTCAGATTCGAGCCAGTTCAATCCACTCAACTGTTGCATGACTTTTCTGGTAATCTTACGGCCGAAGCCTTCCACCAGAACTTCCCTTTTTGGGTTGGGTTTCAGGGCATTATTGATGTTCTCCTCCACATCTTCCGTTAGTTTTGGCATGGCTGCTTCCTCTCTGGTGGCCTCATTTGTTCTCCTTTTCATTTTTTTGTTTTAATTCAGGTAGCTCCTTGATCAGTTCCAAAACTTCTGAAAGATTTCGGTAAGTCCGAACTTTGGCTAACAGTTTCTTAAAATGCTCTACGCATTGACTCTCAGTGTACGGCTGTATTCGTACCTCGCCAAAATCAAATTTTCATATTCTTGAATCGAATTTTATGTTGTCATGTTTTGGTATACATAAGGAAAATTGCCGGAGTAGTTCCAATGATTCTTCCGCCATCCACTCTTTACTTGCTATCTGGGGTGGCTGTTCTAGCTCCAGGAAGACTCGTGCTACCAAGCCTTCTCCTTGCCCTAATTCTTGTCGTTTTTTTTTTTTTTTTTTTAGTTTTCCCGGCAGCGGCATCCAAGGCTTGTCCTGTCCGTTTCGTCAGCTGGGTCAGGAATTTCTTCAATACGCTGAACTTCACAAAACCAGCCCCTGGCACAGACGGAGCGATACGAGGAGCTCTTATCGGCTCGGCGGACTGAGCTAGACTTCGATTGTTGCCATGCACCAATGCTTTCCGATGTGGATAGGGACTATCAGTAGGTCATATTCGAATATGTCTACTTCTTCTGTATGACTCCTAACTGTGCAATGCCCTAAGGATACCAGAATTGGGTAGAAGTATGTGTTTAGAGCATGCACACGCGGATATATATCCGCAGCATGCATGCTACGTTCATTGATGAGGTTCGTATAAAAGTTAATCACCTCAGATTCGAGCCAGTTCAATCCACTCAACTGTTGCATGACTTTTCTGGTAATCTTACGGCCGAAGCCTTCCACCAGAACTTCCCTTTTTGGGTTGGGTTTCAGGGCATTATTGATGTTCTCCTCCACATCTTCCGTTAGTTTTGGCATGGCTGCTTCCTTTCTGGTGGGCTCATTTTTTCTCCTTTTCATTTTTTTGTTTTAATTCAGGTAGCTCCTTGATCAGTTCCAAAACTTCTGAAAGATTTCGGTAAGTCCGAACTTTGGCTAACAGTTTCTTAAAATGCTCTACGCATTGACTCTCAGTGTACGGCTGTATTCGTACCTCGCCAAAATCAAATTTTCATATTCTTGAATCGAATTTTATGTTGTCATGTTTTGGAATACATAAGGAAATTTGCCGGAGTAGTTCCAATGATTCTTCCGCCATCCACTCTTTACTTGCTATCTGGGGTGGCTGTTCTAGCTCCAGGAAGACTCGTGCTACCAAGCCTTCTCCTTGCCCTAATTCTTGTCGGTTGTTTTTTGTTTTTAGTTTTTTGTTTTTAGTTTCCCCGGCAGCGGCATCCAAGGCTTGTCCTGTCCGTTTCGTCAGCATGGTCAGGAATTTCTTCAATACGCTGAACTTCACAAAACCAGCCCCTGGCACAGACGGAGCGATACGAGGAGCTCTTATCGGCTCGGCGGACTGAGCTAGACTTCGATTGTTGCCATGCACCAATGCTTTCCGATGTGGATAGGGACTATCAGTAGGTCATATTCGAATATGTCTACTTCTTCTGTATGACTCCTAACTGTGCAATGCCCTCCGGATACCAGAATTGGGTAGAAGTATGTGTTTAGAGCATGCACACGCGGATATATATCCGCAGCATGCATGCTACGTTCATTGATGAGGTTCGTATAAAAGTTAATCACCTCAGATTCGAGCCAGTTCAATCCAATCAACTGTTGCATGACTTTTCTGGTAATCTTACGACCGAAGCCTTCCACCAGAACTTCCCTTTTTGGGTTGGGTTTCAGGGCATTATTGATGTTCTCCTCCACATCTTCCGTTAGTTTTGGCATGGCTGCTTCCTCTCTGGCGTCCTCATTTTTCTCCTTTTCATTTTTTTGTTTTAATTCAGGTAGCTCCTTGATCAGTTCCAAAACTTCTGAAAGATTTCGGTAAGTCCGAACTTTGGCTAACAGTTTCTTAAAATGCTCTACGCATTGACTCTCAGTGTACGGCTGTATTCGTACCTCGCCAAAATCAAATTTTCATATTCTTGAATCGAATTTTATGTTGTCATGTTTTGGAATACATAAGGAAATTTGCCGGAGTAGTTCCAATGATTCTTCCGCCATCCACTCTTTACTTGCTATCTGGGGTGGCTGTTCTAGCTCCAGGAAGACTCGTGCTACCAAGCCTTCTCCTTGCCCTAATTCTTGTCGTTTGTTTTTTTTTTCTTTTTTTTTTAGTTTCACCGGCAGCGGCATCCAAGGCTTGTCCTGTCCGTTTCGTCAGCTGGGTCAGGAATTTCTTCAATACGCTGAACTTCACAAAACCAGCCCCTGGCACAGACGGAGCGATACGAGGAGCTCTTATCGGATCGGCGGACTGAGCTAGACTTCGATTGTTGCCATGCACCAATGCTTTCCGATGTGGATAGGGACTATCAGTAGGTCATATTCGAATATGTCTATTTCTTCTGTATGACTCCTAACTGTGCAATGCCCTCCGGATACCAGAATTGGGTAGAAGTATGTGTTTAGAGCATGCACACTCGGATATATATCCGCAGCATGCATGCTACGTTCATTGATGAGGTTCGTATAAAAGTTAATCACCTCAGATTCGAGCCAGTTCAATCCACTCAACTGTTGCATGACTTTTCTGGTAATCTTACGACCGAAGCCTTCCACCAGAACTTCCCTTTTTGGGTTGGGTTTCAGGGCATTATTGATGTTCTCCTCCACATCTTCCGTTAGTTTTGGCATGGCTGCTTCCTCTCTGGCGTCCTCATTTTTCTCCTTTTCATTTTTTTGTTTTAATTCAGGTAGCTCCTTGATCAGTTCCAAAACTTCTGAAAGATTTCGGTAAGTCCGAACTTTGGCTAACAGTTTCTTAAAATGCTCTACGCATTGACTCTCAGTGTACGGCTGTATTCGTACCTCGCCAAAATCAAATTTTCATATTCTTGAATCGAATTTTATGTTGTCATGTTTTGGAATACATAAGGAAATTTGCCGGAGTAGTTCCAATGATTCTTCCGCCATCCACTCTTTACTTGCTATCTGGGGTGGCTGTTCTAGCTCCAGGAAGACTCGTGCTACCAAGCCTTCTCCTTGCCCTAATTCTTGTCGTTTGTTTTTTGTTTTTTGTTTTTAGTTTCCCCGGCAGCGGCATCCAAGGCTTGTCCTGTCCGTTTCGTCAGCATGGTCAGGAATTTCTTCAATACGCTGAACTTCACAAAACCAGCCCCTGGCACAGACGGAGCGATACGAGGAGCTCTTATCGGCTCGGCGGACTGAGCTAGACTTCGATTGTTGCCATGCACCAATGCTTTCCGATGTGGATAGGGACTATCAGTAGGTCATATTCGAATATGTCTACTTCTTCTGTATGACTCCTAACTGTGCAATGCCCTAAGGATACCAGAATTGGGTAGAAGTATGTGTTTAGAGCATGCACACGCGGATATATATCCGCAGCATGCATGCTACGTTCATTGATGAGGTTCGTATAAAAGTTAATCACCTCAGATTCGAGCCAGTTCAATCCACTCAACTGTTGCATGACTTTTCTGGTAATCTTACGGCCGAAGCCTTCCACCATAACTTCCCTTTTTGGGTTGGGTTTCAGGGCATTATTGATGTTCTCCTCCACATCTTCCGTTAGTTTTGGCATGGCTGCTTCCTTTCTGGTGGGCTCATTTTTTCTCCTTTTCATTTTTTTGTTTTAATTCAGGTAGCTCCTTGATCAGTTCCAAAACTTCTGAAAGATTTCGGTAAGTCCGAACTTTGGCTAACAGTTTCTTAAAATGCTCTACGCATTGACTCTCAGTGTACGGCTGTATTCGTACCTCGCCAAAATCAAATTTTCATATTCTTGAATCGAATTTTATGTTGTCATGTTTTGGAATACATAAGGAAATTTGCCGGAGTAGTTCCAATGATTCTTCCGCCATCCACTCTTTACTTGCTATCTGGGGTGGCTGTTCTAGCTCCAGGAAGACTCGTGCTACCAAGCCTTCTCCTTGCCCTAATTCTTGTCGGTTGTTTTTTGTTTTTAGTTTTTTGTTTTTAGTTTCCCCGGCAGCGGCATCCAAGGCTTGTCCTGTCCGTTTCGTCAGCATGGTCAGGAATTTCTTCAATACGCTGAACTTCACAAAACCAGCCCCTGGCACAGACGGAGCGATACGAGGAGCTCTTATCGGCTCGGCGGACTGAGCTAGACTTCGATTGTTGCCATGCACCAATGCTTTCCGATGTGGATAGGGACTATCAGTAGGTCATATTCGAATATGTCTACTTCTTCTGTATGACTCCTAACTGTGCAATGCCCTCCGGATACCAGAATTGGGTAGAAGTATGTGTTTAGAGCATGCACACGCGGATATATATCCGCAGCATGCATGCTACGTTCATTGATGAGGTTCGTATAAAAGTTAATCACCTCAGATTCGAGCCAGTTCAATCCAATCAACTGTTGTATGACTTTTCTGGTAATCTTACGGCCGAAGACTTCCACCAGAACTTCCCTTTTTGGGTTGGGTTTCAGGGCATTATTGATGTTCTCCTCCACATCTTCCGTTAGTTTTGGCATGGCTGCTTCCTCTCTGGCGGCCTCATTTTTTCTCCTTTTCATTTTTTTGTTTTAATTCAGGTAGCTCCTTGATCAGTTCCAAAACTTCTGAAAGATTTCGGTAAGTCCGAACTTTGGCTAACAGTTTCTTAAAATGCTCTACGCATTGACTCTCAGTGTACGGCTGTATTCGTACCTCGCCAAAATCAAATTTTCATATTCTTGAATCGAATTTTATGTTGTCATGTTTTGGAATACATAAGGAAATTTGCCGGAGTAGTTCCAATGATTCTTCCGCCATCCACTCTTTACTTGCTATCTGGGGTGGCTGTTCTAGCTCCAGGAAGACTCGTGCTACCAAGCCTTCTCCTTGCCCTAATTCTTGTCGTTTGTTTTTTTTTTCTTTTTTTTTTTAGTTTCACCGGCAGCGGCATCCAAGGCTTGTCCTGTCCGTTTCGTCAGCTGGGTCAGGAATTTCTTCAATACGCTGAACTTCACAAAACCAGCCCCTGGCACAGACGGAGCGATACGAGGAGCTCTTATCGGCTCGGCGGACTGAGCTAGACTTCGATTGTTGCCATGCACCAATGCTTTCCGATGTGGATAGGGACTATCAGTAGGTCATATTCGAATATGTCTATTTCTTCTGTATGACTCCTAACTGTGCAATGCCCTCCGGATACCAGAATTGGGTAGAAGTATGTGTTTAAAGCATGCACACTCGGATATATATCCGCAGCATGCATGCTACGTTCATTGATGAGGTTCGTATAAAAGTTAATCACCTCAGATTCGAGCCAGTTCAATCCACTCAACTGTTGCATGACTTTTCTGGTAATCTTACGACCGAAGCCTTCCACCAGAACTTCCCTTTTTGGGTTGGGTTTCAGGGCATTATTGATGTTCTCCTCCACATCTTCCGTTAGTTTTGGCATGGCTGCTTCCTCTCTGGCGTCCTCATTTTTCTCCTTTTCATTTTTTTGTTTTAATTCAGGTAGCTCCTTGATCAGTTCCAAAACTTCTGAAAGATTTCGGTAAGTCCGAACTTTGGCTAACAGTTTCTTAAAATGCTCTACGCATTGACTCTCAGTGTACGGCTGTATTCGTACCTCGCCAAAATCAAATTTTCATATTCTTGAATCGAATTTTATGTTGTCATGTTTTGGAATACATAAGGAAATTTGCCGGAGTAGTTCCAATGATTCTTCCGCCATCCACTCTTTACTTGCTATCTGGGGTGGCTGTTCTAGCTCCAGGAAGACTCGTGCTACCAAGCCTTCTCCTTGCCCTAATTCTTGTCGTTTGTTTTTTTTTTTTTTTTTTTTTTTTTTTTTTTTTTTTTTTTTTTTAGTTTCCCCGGCAGCGGCATCCAAGGCTTGTCCTGTCCGTTTCGTCAGCTGGGTCAGGAATTTCTTCAATACGCTGAACTTCACAAAACCAGCCCCTGGCACAGACGGAGCGATACGAGGAGCTCTTATCGGCTCGGCGGACTGAGCTAGACTTCGATTGTTGCCATGCACCAATGCTTTCCGATGTGGATAGGGACTATCAGTAGGTCATATTCGAATATGTCTACTTCTTCTGTATGACTCCTAACTGTGCAATGCCCTAAGGATACCAGAATTGGGTAGAAGTATGTGTTTAGAGCATGCACACGCGGATATATATCCGCAGCATGCATGCTACGTTCATTGATGAGGTTCGTATAAAAGTTAATCACCTCAGATTCGAGCCAGTTCAATCCACTCAACTGTTGCATGACTTTTCTGGTAATCTTACGGCCGAAGCCTTCCACCAGAACTTCCCTTTTTGGGTTGGGTTTCAGGGCATTATTGATGTTCTCCTCCACATCTTCCGTTAGTTTTGGCATGGCTGCTTCCTCTCTGGTGGCCTCATTTTTTCTCCTTTTCATTTTTTTTGTTTTAATTCAGGTAGCTCCTTGATCAGTTCCAAAACTTCTGAAAGATTTCGGTAAGTCCGAACTTTGGCTAACAGTTTCTTAAAATGCTCTACGCATTGACTCTCAGTGTACGGCTGTATTCGTACCTCGCCAAAATCAAATTTTCATATTCTTGAATCGAATTTTATGTTGTCATATTTTGGAATACATAAGGAAATTTGCCGGAGTAGTTCCAATGACTCTTCCGCCATCCACTCTTTACTTGCTATCTGGGGTGGCTGTTCTAGCTCCAGGAAGACTCGTGAAACCAAGCCTTCTCCTTGCCCTAATTCTTGTCGTTTGTTTTTTTTTTTTTTTTTTTTTTTTTTTTTTTTTTTTTTTTTTTAGTTTCCCCGGCAGCGGCATCCAAGGCTTGTCCTGTCCGTTTCGTCAGCTGGGTCAGGAATTTCTTCAATACGCTGAACTACACAAAACCAGCCCCTGGCACAGACGGAGCGATACGAGGAGCTCTTATCGGCTCGGCGGACTGAGCTAGACTTCGATTGTTGCCATGCACCAATGCTTTCCGATGTGGATAGGGACTATCAGTAGGTCATATTCGAATATGTCTACTTCTTCTGTATGACTCCTAACTGTGCAATGCCCTCCGGATACCAGAATTGGGTAGAAGTATGTGTTTAGAGCATGCACACTCGGATATATATCCGCAGCATGCATGCTACGTTCATTGATGAGGTTCGTATAAAAGTTAATCACCTCACATTCGAGCCAGTTCAATCCACTCAACTGTTGCATGACTTTTCTGGTAATCTTACGACCGAAGCCTTCCACCAGAACTTCCCTTCTTGGGTTGGGTTTCAGGGCATTATTGATGTTCTCCTCCACATCTTCCGTTAGTTTTGGCATGGCTGCTTCCTCTCTGGCGTCCTCATTTTTTCTCCTTTTCATTTTTTTGTTTTAATTCAGGTAGCTCCTTGATCAGTTCCAAAAGTTCTGAAAGATTTCGGTAAGTCCGAACTTTGGCTAACAGTTTCTTAAAATGCTCTACGCATTGACTCTCAGTGTACGGCTGTATTCGTACCTCGCCAAAATCAAATTTTCATATTCTTGAATCGAATTTTATGTTGTCATGTTTTGGAATACATAAGGAAATTTGCCGGAGTAGTTCCAATGATTCTTCCGCTATCAACTCTTTACTTGCTATCTGGGGTGGCTGTTCTAGCTCCAGGAAGACTCGTGCTACCAAGCCTTCTCCTTGCCCTAATTCTTGTCGTTTGTTTTTTTTTTTTTTTTTTTTTTTTTTTTTTTAGTTTCCCCGGCAGTGGCATCCAAGGCTTGTCCTGTCCGTTTCGTCAGCTGGGTCAGGAATTTCTTCAATACGCTGAACTTCACGAAACCAGCCCCTGGCACAGACGGAGCGATACGAGGAGCTCTTATCGGCTCGGCGGACTGAGCTAGACTTCGATTGTTGCCATGCACCAAT
>JAQYXR010000940.1:0-48713 GCA_030545055.2 Neoaliturus tenellus
TCTAATGTATGTATAGAGTTCTATGATTAAAAGTCTAAAGTATACATAGTAGATCTACAAAAATCCATTAACAACTTATTTGTTTAGCGGATGTACCTCCCAAATGGTCAATCTGCTTATATATGGTCCAAAAGGCCATATATACGCTGTGCAAATATTTTAAGCCTGCAGTAATGAATTTGGTCTTTTTTTAAACTCTGTTTTCAACGTAATAAGTCCACAGTTAACAGATAATTAATTCATGTCGTCAGTCATAAATAAAACAGTAATAATACATGCCTACATTATAACCTATAATTATTATCAAAATTACAGAATAATAACAGTATTAATAACAGAACCAGTTGGTTTGAAACTCATGGTGTCTACATTACTACACCAGACTAAGTTATTTCATCAATATCTGGTGAAAAGTCTGTTTGCGGGCCGTGATCTAAAAGCGCGAAGCAAACCGAGGTTGAAATTTCGATCAAGGCCCAGAAAACACTTTAGGTCCACGTTATGAATGCTATATTAGGCCTATCACACTGCATTTATAAAGGATAAATTGGATCATTTTCCAAAATATCCTATGGATGCTCAGTTAATATTTTAAGTACAACGACTGCAGCAGGTACCATTATGTTTGCCATAGGTTTAAGCTAATCCAGGAATCGCAACAGCTAATGTGTGAACTTTTTAACGCTTCGCTACTTTCGCCTAATGTAGAGCATTGCCGCGCTGATTTGGTAAGGCCTACATGCAGCACAGAGTAAGTGGTTCCATGAGTAGTTTTCACATTTATACATTTTTACATTTGTGATGGACATTATTAGAAAACAAAAATACATTTTGTTCTGAATTAAGCTGACGAGCACCGAACTGCCATAATACAAATAAATTCACCGCCTTTTTTGAGTCTCAAATGAATAGCGACAGTGTCGAGTGGTGCGGGCCGCCAGGCTGCATTCCACCCCCACCCTTGGAATGTGGTGGGATACAAAGGGCTGTTCTGTTGTTCAGAATCGCTGCCGCCAGGGAAAACAGTTTGGCTACAGGTGTTGTGAGGGAAGGTCGGTCGAGGGGCGGTAGACGACGCGTTGGCGTTCTTTCTTCAATAAACTGCGTGTCAATACAAAATAATTATTATAACTTATTCCTTCTTTACTGTGAGTGATCTCCCTCAAGAACGAAGATTGAACCAAATAGCTTCTTTTGGACCGAACACATTGTGGGACCAGACACCATCAAGAAGCCTAGTCTGGTAAGTGGGCGATTGTCCAACTCATTAAAAAAAACCTTTATTCTGTTTAATGAATGCTGTACATTTGGTTTTGGTTTTATCATTTGCTTAGTTAATGTTGGTACACTGTAAGTTTGGCGTTGTTATCTTGCCTCATATTTAGGTAGGTATACTTTAATCCCAGGCCCAAATGGATAGTTCTTAAATAATGAGCATAATTAAATAGGTTTATTAGCATATTTTTCTCAATAATTTGGACTCATCTTACCTTTTGTTTAGAAGGTTGGATTCATAAACATCATATTAATAGGTAATAATAATTTTATCCGCTGACAATATTTTACAATGTATGGGGATTTACGGATCAGGTTTTTAACAATAATTTTTAATATTTGAACAATTTTACTTACAGTAAACCATTTAATATTTTGAATCATCAAATTAGCTTAACTGGTTACAAGAAAATTCAATTCAAGTATCCCATGTCATTTTGGGAAATATTTAAGAAATTATACACTATTTATCACCATATCTTTGAAAACAAATATGAACCTTCAGGTAAGTAGTAACAAATATTTGCTTAAAACATCTGATCACAACACACCTACATAATAAACCCCATTTTATTCTAATAGAAAACCTATTACGGGTCCCGTGCCTCACGATGCGCTGCAATTATCAGAGTATTTGGTGGTCACCTTGCTCCACGGTAATGTACCGAGTTACTTTGAAAGAAATTTTAATTATGGTAAAAATCATATTACACCATATTGGTATATCATCAATCGATCTTCAACACTACTACTCCATTATTACGTGATGGTTCTTAAGCCGATTTGTCTAGAGCCTCTGCCTAAAAAACTCCTATAATATTTAGAATACATTCACAGATGTTTGATCTAGATATAGTCCAGGCTCTAAACAGGTTGGGCATGCACTGAAAGGCTAACTAAATTTGACTTTGGATTATTGTTGGTAATATTTAGTAGATGGAAAAAATCGATGTTGCCACATTTCCAGAGTGGGCACAACACGGGGAATCATAGAGGAAACTGTATTGGTCTATGTCATGTTGTATATCGTGTTAAAGGTCTTTGAATTTTGATCAAAATTCCACAAACTGATGTCAAAGGTAGAATATAACGCGAGTTATCGCGGTTTGAAATTCTGTAAAATTTTTGCAAAGTTTAGACCATGGGCCGCCAATATGAAACCCTCCACCCCCCTCGGTGGGAATTTATGACTTACTCTTTTTGTTGGTATTACCTACCAGATTAAGAATTCAGTTGTTTGCCTTTTTAAAACTACATCATATTCCAGAAAACCAAGAAAAGACGGCCCACGAGGAGTCAGACAAAATTTATTTAAAGCAGCATAGGTCGAGTTTGGTATCAAATTATACCAAAAGGTATAATTATAAGGTCTATTATAAAGGTCCCACATAGCAGAGTACAATGCCGCAAACTAGACTTCAAATGGATGACCGAAACGGAATAGCAGGCAAACAAAGTTTCCATTAAAATATATGGGTAAAACTTTAAAATGCAATAACTTTCTTTATACCCAACCTTTAAACGTCGGGTTTACGGCATTGTACTCTGCTAATTGGGACCTTAAATTTGATACGGTACCAAACTTGATCTATGCTGCTATTTAAGAATTTTGTCTGACTCCTCGTGGGCCATCCCCCTCAAGGGTTAAAAAAAAGTGATAATAGCTTAACAGAGTAGACATTTATGTCCATTATTGATATACCAAGTCTTGTAACTTTATCTATAATGGTAAAAAATATATTTCACCGTTCCGGAACTTTTCAACCACACTGTAGGCTAGGCCTATATAAAACATGTTATTTCACTTTTTCACCATAAATCTAAAAAAAATCATAATTATTTGGAAATCTATAAGTAGAGAGCTTCAGAACGACCCATTAATTAATAAAATTGGCCAAGTAAAACTGTTTGGTTTTTTTATGTCAAAAGATTTTTGAAACTGAATCATTTTAATGATTATAGTAGATTTTTTACTTTTCATTGTTTTTTCGTATTTTTCGGGATATGCTGTAATTTTTAAGTGGCAAACACCTAAAACCATAAAGTACATGTCAATACAAACACAAAAATGTATATGTCGAAAATTCCCACGGGGGTGGGCGGGGGGGGGGGGGGTTCACATCAGCCTCTGCTCTATTAACTGCCTGCCATTTCTGACTTGAACGTTCATTTGAGGTCGGCTTTGTGGTATTGTTAACTGTTAAACAGGATCCTAAAGCTTACGTTAAATATTTAATTAAAAATTTCATGGGCTGCCCTAAATCGGGCTGAAAATTCTAATGTAATCATAATATTTTGGACAGCAGGACAGCAATCGAAGACGGCAAATAAAGACTGAAAAGACAATCTTTAACTTAATTTTCAAGATCTTTATAAAGAGGAGTTAATAGTATAATTGAAATAGAATTGAAAACAATGTCGCCAACTCGACCTCAATTGAACTTACGAGTCAGAAATGGTGGGCAGTCAAACTTTGCATAAAATCGCTTTACCGAAATTTCAAAACGCCATAACTCGCGTTATATTTGACCTTTTGAGGTCAGGTTTGTGGTATTTTGATCTAAATTCAAAGACCTTTAAAATGATAAAACATGACATAAACCAAATCAGTTTCCTTTACGACTTCCTCTAGGGGGCGTCCCCCCGTGTTGTGCTCACGGGATTGAGCCACCAATATTAGTATTTATTACAAACTGAATCCCCTTTAACTTAACATCGCATGGCATTACAGAATTTAAATAAAAAATCACAAAAAATTAAGAAAATCTGCATCTTTGTTGGTGTGGTCCATTTTGGCTTGATTAATATTTCTCTTAATACAAACCTTTTTTGCAATAAGCTTGTTATCTATACTGGATGTAAAAAACTTTTAAATGTTGTCTCTTTTAAAAATGCGTTTGAATATGTGTAGCATTCTGCATTAAATATTTGTTATAATATCACAGTTTTATTAAACAAGTTACAGCAACGAGGAACTAATGTGTGTTAAAAGCATGAACTATTAAGAAGTATTTAAAAAGTAGGACGAACAGCGTAGACTAATGAATGTTTTTGTTATCAACTTAAAACTTATGTCATAATTTTATAGCTGAGACGTTGTAATAGGGCCGAAATTTGTTCGGACAATTTCATAGCATTGAATTTTTCTGTTTTCTCGACTTTTAACTGAAGTTTTCTTTTCGTTTTGACGAAATAATTACCAAAGTGTTACAAAGGAAATTTAGCACGGTTATTCTTCTTTAACACCTTAGTTCTCTAGGCTACATTTAGCAGAAGATAACACGATTAAAAAAAACCTTGCATTTGCATAGAGAAAAACAGATACATTTTAGACAGTTATAGCTGAAATTATAAATTTTACTAAAAAATTCTAAAACAAGAGAAGACGAGATGCGTCTTTTTACTTTTAGAAAAAGTTAAGAACCAATCTCTATCTTAATTGGTTAACTTTAAAACACGGCCCCCGTAAACCTCTGCATCTATAAAACTCGCCACTAGAGAAAAACAGATAATTTTAGACAGTTATAACTGAAATTAGAAATTTTATTGCAAAATTCTAAAACCAGAGAGAAGGCGAGGTCCTTCTTTCTACTTTTAGAAACAAAAATAAATAAAAGTCAATCTATATCTTAATGAGTTAATTTTAAAACCCGATTCACCTCTGCAGTCATAAAACTCGCCTAGCGCTACGGCCGCGGCCGCGAGGCGGCATTCGGGCTCAAGTGTAGACTGGAGCCCGAATATTGTCCGCTTGGTATTTTGTCCCATAACAGCAATGTTAAATTTGGAACATTACTGTGAGTTTGTTTATCGTCTGAAAATTTCAAACTTGATGTAATTTTAAATGTTACCATAGTATCTAGTGCTTGACGGGATAGAAAATTTATTGTCACTTATATTGGGGCGTATTAACCTTAAAATACGCACCAGATTAATTTGATATATCAATATTAAAGGGGAGGTTATTATAAAATCAAAATCATACGGTTGTTGTCATCATTTAGTGGCCATTTTATTTGTAAAATCATGAACATTATTTAAAAAGGAAATAACTAGTTGTGAATCTAAACACTGATTATATATAGCGCTAGTGTAGTTCCCTCTTTCTGGGCCTTATACAAACTGTGAGTGTCGTTACAACGATTAACCTACATGAAAAATGTGTTATAAGATTGAGTGGAGTAAATTCATAAGAAAAGAATTAACATATTTCCATTTCCTTAAGTTAATACACTTTCAATCAGTAGGTCTAAATAAGTTTCTGTTATTAAAGTAGTAAAATTATTTTCAATTTTTAGTAAATTGACAAAGTGCCGCCCTTAAAATTTTGCCGCTATATGTTCCAGCCTTTTCAGCCATATTTAGAAATATGGTCCTGAGTAAATTATCATACAGTGTTTTCAGTATCTGGGAACAAATATAAGCAGATATTTTGTGATGAAGTATGGGCTAATATTTTTTGGTTGTTGCAGCTGCAGTATTGAAGATACCAAATTCGACGGAATCTTGCGTAAAAATCATCTGATGGTTTTTTTAACCAAGCGAAGACCCGGATCATTTGAAAGTAAGTTGATTTTTACTAAACAGTTTTTATATGTGTGCATGGATTATTCTACCTATCAAATTGATATTTTAAATTCAATCAATAATTTGAGGGCACCATTCTTTTCTTTATCATATTTTTATACTCATTTTTGTCATATTACCTACTTAAATTTCCTTTGCTTGGAAGAGTATTAGTAATATTTTGGGTCAATGTAGCATAGCTTTTAATGTTCATGTTAAAGTTCAGTCAAGATTTTGGAAGACCACTTGGAAACCCCACTTTTTTGCTCATTATTGGCTTTGTGATTGATGGGGTACGCAATGGGGTGTTTGTTGTACCCACATAGTTTAATAATGATAATATCTTAAAACTTTAATGAATTGTATTTTATTATTGTCATGTGCTATAATTATTTTTCTATAGCTGTACTGTAACATAAATTACAAAAGAGTTGTTAGATAAAAGAAATCGTCTACTTTTTGGGATATCTGGAAGGATATCATCAATTGATGAGTTTATATTGAAGTTAAATATAGTTGTTCGTTTAGAGATTATTCTTTATATTTTATTTGGTTCACTGTGATTCACAACAATTGGATGGATTCAAATCTTTTAGCATTGTTGACTTATATTTGAAATCAGATAAGTATCAGATAAATGAAAAATACTTTCTCCCAACAATATAAGAAGGTGTTATAAGTAGGCCTGCCATAATTTTATAGGGCAAAAACGGGACGATCAGTATGTAAACCCTCCCCCCCCCACAATGCTAATGGAGAACGAGTCATTGGTTTTTAATGCAACATTTAAATTTAGATTAAAATTGTTTAAAGAAAATTGTGCCTCATAACTTCCAAGATTTTATTTTAGTCCGGCAAACTTAAAATGTGTATGTTGAGTATTAAGGATTAGTTAATTCTTCAAAACTAAATGTTAATCAAATAAGTTGTTTATTTTTTGTTAGTTTATTAATCTAACACGAGCTCAAAAAGATATGGAATACTTATTCTTGCTTTCTTGAATAAAAATAAAGTTTCTATAGTAATAATTGATTATTGTCACATTGGACTACTTAGAACTTTTCCAATAATTTGTCTATTTATTCTGATTTCACAATTGCCTAGACTTGTCCAGCCAACCCTTATTTTTCATCTATCGTATCGATGATCGTAGCCTACATCAAATATCACCTCGACTTTAAATTCTATTACCATCTAAAAATTGAATCTTCATCCTAATTTAGTAATGTATTATTGTTGTTATCAGAATATTATCAGAATATTTATTTTCAGACGCAAAACAAAAAAGATTATTGAGTTTGTTGTTGATAATTCCCTATTTTTCTCAATATTTACAAAAAACCGGGACTAAAGCAAAACCGGCCGGGACACCGGAACAAGAGACCGAGACAGTCCCGACCAAACCAAACGTATGGCTAGCCTAGTTATAAGCCTCCAAACATTCACGTCTTGATGGCGCAGTCAAATAGCTACCAGCTAAACAGACTCTATGCCACGCGCGTCTGTGACTGACAATGTACTCCATTTACTGCCAAATGAAAATTTGGATTTTATAAACACTTGTTGCTTTTTAACTTTTGAACGCGTATTTTCTCGGAGAGACTGCGGGTCTCATTTTATTCAGCATTTTAATCTTAATAGGCCACAAAATTTTAATCAAAATTTTTGGAGCCGTTTCTGAGAGATTTTGATTTTTATTTTTTAAAGTTTTGGGGGTAAATTACCCTTATAAACCAATTAATGGAAAAAACACACCTGAAATTATCATGGATTTTTACTTACATACCAAATTTAATCCAAGTCGGACAATTGGTGCGCAATCTCTATATTCTCTAACACACACTCACACAGAAATCACTCTGTAAACCACTTTTTTGGACTCAGGGAACACCAAAATTGATAAATCCACCAACAACTCAAATTAGGAAATTTTGACGAAACAATACTTTCTCCATATAATTTATGGTATAGGGGGAGGAAGTAAAAATCAAACGAGTTTATAGGTTCATTGATTGTACCAATTGTTTTATTTGAAAATAATGGGAGTGAAAGACTAATTTAACTACTATGTGATGTCCTTGTCTTAAAATAGTGATATAGTGATTTAAAGAACAATGATTTAAAATGATCGAGTAGTGATTTCCAACGTTGAGTCAAGTTTTTGGGTAACATTTTGTTTAGAGTCAAGTTTATATTATACAGGGTGTTCGGAAAAAACGTTTCAGGAATTCAGGAGGTTCTTACCCACATCAAAATAAGCAAAAAAGTTCCCATAAATATATGTCCTAAAATGCTTCGTTAACCCGTTAGCCGCCATTTTGTTTTTTACACTAAATACATTTTATTTCCATAAGGGATCATTGTTTTAAGTTCATATTTGGCATAAACCCTTATGGCACTAATGTTCATTTTCAGGAAAATTTTTTTTTCAGATCTGTATTCTCAAAATGGCGGCCATTTTTAAAGTTTTGAACTCAAATATCTCAAAACCGGTAAATTTTATCAAACTTTTACAAGGAACAAAACAGTTGCCAAATTAAATTATCTAACCAATGGTACCAAGTTTGTAAGGATCAGACTACAAGTAAGGGAGTTAATGAAATTTTTCTGCTTAAAAACATTGATTTTGCATTGTAATTAATGCAAATTAAGGTAATTTTAATTGAAAAATCTCAATAACTTCCTTATTTGTTATCAGATCTTTAAAAAACGTGGTATCATTGGTTAGATAATTTAATTTGGCAACTGTTTTGTTCCTTGTAAATGTTTGATAAAATTTACCGGTTTTGAGATATTTGAGTTTAAAATTTTAAACTGGCCGCCATTTTGAAAATACAGATCTGAAACAATTATTTTTTTTCCTGAAAATGAACATTAGTGTCATAAAGGTTTATGCCAAACATGAACTTAAAACAATGATCCATTATGGAAATAAAATTTATTTAGTGAAAAAAAAATGGCGGCTAAAGGGTTAACGAAGCATTTTAGGACATATGTTTATGGGAACTTTTTTGCTTATTTTGATGTGGGTAAGAACCTCCTGAGTTCCTGAAACGTTTTTTCAGAACACCCTGTATAATTTGTTAGCGAAAAACAATAAGTTAGTATAATAAAGAAAGGAAACCCCTTACATTAGAATTAACCCAATACCATTTAATGAATCGACTAGAAATTTCACCCTCACAGAAATACAGGGTGTTTGGAAATTTTTTTGTTTCAGGAATTTAGGAGGTTGTGTTGCCCACATCAAAATGAGAAAAAAATCCCATAAACATATGTCCTAAAATGCTTCGTTAACCCGCTAGCCGCCATTTTGTTTCTATACAAAATAATTTTTATTTCCGTAACGAATCATTTTATTAAGTTCATATTTGGCATGAATCTTTATCACACTAATGCTCATTTTCAGGAAAAAATTATTTTTTTCTGATGTGTATTTTGAAAATGGCAGCCATTTTAATTTTTCAAACTCAAATAACTCAAAACCGGCGAATTATATCAAAATTTTATAAAAGACAAAAAAATTGACAAATTATATTATTTAACCAATGATATCAAGTTTATAAGTATCTACCTACAAATAATGGAGTTATTGCGATTTTTCTACTAAAATAACCTTAATTTCCTTGAGTTCTAATGAAAAATCAATGTTTTTCAACATAAAAATCGCAATACCTCCATTATTTGTTGTTAGATCCTTACAAACTTGGTACCATTGGTTAGATAATTTAATTTTTCAACTTTTTTGTGTCTTGTAAACTTTACAGGTTTTGAGTTATTTGAGTTTGAACTTTTAAAATTGCGCCATTTTGAAAATACATCGAAAGATTTTTTCCCCTGAAAATGGAACTTGTTGTGACAAAGGTCCATGCCAAATATGAACTTAATACAATTATTTGTTACGGAAATAAAAATTATTTGTTGTAAAAAACCAATTGGCGGCTATCAGGTTAACGAAGCATTTTAGGACATATGTTTATAGGAACTTTCTCGCTCATTTTGATGTGGACAATAACCTCCTGAATTCCTGAAACGATTTTTCCAAACACCCTGTAAACATAAATATTTACTTATGTCCAGGTTAAAATGGTGCAAACAGTCCTAAAATTGATGTTACTCAATCGGTTGATGACTGTAAAAATTCATGAAATGGATTTCAAATCTGAGATTCATTATATAAACCAGAATGTAGCATCCCTTGGCCTGGCGAGTGAGCAGAGCAAACAAGCTTGTCTTACAAATTATACATGATTAATC
The DNA here is from genome assembly GCA_030545055.2 of Neoaliturus tenellus. Lineage (NCBI taxonomy): Eukaryota > Metazoa > Arthropoda > Insecta > Hemiptera > Cicadellidae > Neoaliturus > Neoaliturus tenellus. Next base: position 10,099 of record JAQYXR010000940.1, read on the forward strand.
GAGAAAATGCATGGTCCCCCAAGTACTATTGTTTAAAATAAATTAATGTAACATGCATTACAGATTTGAATTTGTGAGTATTTTGAAGCACAAATAAGATGCCAAACACTAAAGCTTTTCAACTAGAAATAGGTGAAAAATAGATTATTAAAGTATTAACTAGAGCACGTGTTACTCGAAATCGAGCAGTTTATTTTGATACAATACAAAAGTTACATTTAGTTCTAAATCAATTAAATCCTAACAATTCAATATTGTGAATATCAGTGATCACCAAAACTACAGCTGAATTTTAACAGATGTTTAAAATTCTCAAACCAATCGCAATGTTATTCTAATGGAAAATTTTCAAATTTAATTTGTGGATAGAGCCCTTACTTTAAGTCCGATTCTCATCAATTTTTGGCGGAAACAACTACAACAGACCAAGTCCTATCCAACGACACCAAAAACATGAAAATCGGGTGAGAATTGTAGGAGGAGTTAACACAAAAAACCCTTAGCGTATTAAATAAGTATAGATTAGGTCATTTATTGCTATAGGCCTTTATTTTTTTAACTCATTGTATTTTTTTCAGGGAATCCAAAGGAGCTCGTCAACCAGAACCAAACTAACTACTTATATAAAGTTTATGAATTGATATATCTGTAATACATCTATATATCTGTAATCTATATATTTTTTAATTTATAATCTTTATATCTATTTATCCAATCTCTGTAAATAATTCAAAATTAAAATATTTGCAAAATAACGATTTTTATTCTTACGTTCCCTGCTTAAGAATTTTTGTGTTTATAAATTTTTTTTATATTTCATTGAAACAAAAGAAAACATTGATTTTATAATAGTGTTCATGCAATTTATTAAACATATTAAAGGAAGTTTCATAATGGCTTATAACTCTAAAAAACTTCGATCTTAAAACAATTTATTTTCAAGTTTATGTACAATGTGTTTAAATTACAGTAATTTTATTTTTAAATGTTTTACTTTTGGATAACTTTACGGTTCATTCTGAACATGACGTGTCAAATAACTAAAGGTGTTTGAAATTAAGCTGCATATAAGTTTATATGTACCGTATTTATGTTCCACATTTATTAACAAATGACCAGCAACCCGTTCTATTATAAAATTATTTTCATCACTCTGTTTTGAAAGTAGCTACGTTCTGTACAGCTGAGGCTTTCAAAAGTCGTCTATTTCCAAACAGATAAAACTAGTCACCATCAGCTGTTTTTCCGTACATAAAAATTACTTTCGGTCCAAAACAATTTCTTTACCGTACATCTACAAACTTTTCCCGTACAGCAACAACTCAATCAGCTGAATTAAAAAAAAATTAAATTTTGAATTCCGGCTTTGTTAACTATGTCTACTAACGAAAAAATTACAAATAATTCTCCTTTAAAACATTCATATATTTTATTAATTGCACCGTGATGAATAGTATCGTTCACAATTCGTCCGAAAAGTGACCCATTTCGGGGCGAGATAGTGTTTTCCAAGCTTGGCTTCACCTTGCGCACTATCTCTCCCCGAAATGGGCCACTTTCCGGATGAGTGGTGAAATATACTATTCGTTGCACACTATTTCAAACATCTTTTTAACACTTTTGGCAAACATGCATTGGTCACTTTTGATAATCAGGCTTTGATCACTTTTGAAAAACATTTGTTGATAACTTTTGAAAAACATTCGTTGATAACTTTTGGAAAACATTCGTTGATTACTTTTGGAAAACATTCGTCGATAACGTTTGGTAAACATTCGTCGATCACGTTTGGAAAACATTCCTTGATAACTTTTGGTAAACATTCGTTGATCACTTTGATTAAACATTCGTTGATCACTTTTGGTAAACATTCGTTGAACACTTTTGGTAAACATTCGTTGATCACTTTTGGTAAACATTCGTTGATCACATTTTGAAAACATTCGTTGATCACTTTTTGCAAACATCTGTGAAAATCTTTCCGCAAATGTGAGAAGTGTAAACTTGCATATTTGCGGAAAGTGCTTAAAACAATTTCATGTTATCAATGAATATTTACAGCAAACATTTTCGTTTGCAGCTGAAATTGATCTGCAAATTTCATGCAAACGTTCATTGCTGTCTGGGTTAGCATTAATTAAGTGCATAATCTTGATGTAAATCTACTTTTAAAGACTTTAAATGTTGATTAGTGTAAGTATTTAACTGTTTTCAGGCCATTTTTCAAGAAAGGAAAAATGTAACGTGAGTTACCGACACTGATTTGTGATTTTAATTATTATAGCCTTCTAAAGGCACAAGAACTGTTCAAATTCTTACTACCTTCCAGGTAACAAACACAGGATGAACACCAAAAATTGTCTTTTTTTACTTTTGATTGAGAGCAGAAAAATTTAGTTGATTCTGAAGTATTTTTTGCGACTTCCCTTTTTCGTAACGTGAGTTACCGAAATGTAAAAATTATTATTTCAGTTATGGACCATCCAAATTCTATGAAAATATGTATAGCTAAGACTTATGGCATACTGATTCCATAGTAAATTTCACTATAAAAAATTAATTATATTAGAGATGTTACAGCAAAAAAACTTTTGAATTTCGAGTCAAACGGTAACGTGAGTTACCGTGGACAGACCCAGAAGATATTTGTTAGACTAGAAACCTTAAAATTAGGTGTCTATGAGGCTGTTAGTTGCTACAATAAGGGAAGTGTAGCCAAGTGTCAAGTGTTTCATGTGCTAGGCCTGAATCCTGGTAGAATCTGTGTTGCGGCAATGAAGCTCAAGGACAACATTTGGGTACGGAAAGCTGAGAAAGCTCTTGAAGAAATTGCCAAAAAGTGTAGGCAGGCTGACAGCTTGAAAAAGAAGGTGTTTACTTATGTACTATTATCTCAGAAACTATTAGTGTTACAGTGATGAAATTGTTTACACACATTCCTAAGTATAAAATACACATTTAGATGGGAGATTATGAAAATTTTTTAAATATTACCCTTTTTAAAAAATAAAATAAATACCCCCGTCGCAGCAGACCTGCGTACTCAGCGAATTTCCAATGGAATTTCAGATTATTTACTTTCCCCATAAAAACACCATAGGATCGAGTATGTAGGTTTTCTGCCATTGGCTGTTGTTAGAAAATCTAAGTTAATCAATAATTGGTGAATGTCAACACAAAATTGTATCAAACTCTGGCAATTTTTTATTTTCCCCATAAACCCCATGGGGGTGAGTATGTAGGTTTGCCGCCATATGGGTTTTGTAAGCAAGTATAAGTTAAACCTTATATAGATAATGTACACACCAAATTTTATTAAGTTATGTCAATAAATAAGCAAGATATAGGGTTTTCTTGATTTCCCATAAAAATAACATGGAAAACACATTTTTGGATTTGCCCCGTAACCAATTATGCTATGATAAAAATTCAAAATACCAAATTGTTTGTTTTTTTAAGCTCTTTTAAATGGTTTCAGTTAAAATTGATGAATTTTAAAAATTAAGGTCCAAAAATGCAAAAAACCCATTTTTGACCCCTTTGAAACCCCATAAAACCCCGTTCCCATAACCCGAAAATGCTGGTTCGCGAACTCATGAAAATAGACTTGGTCTTACACCTCCATGCCAAATTTCATCAAAATCGGAGGTCCCCTTCAAAAGTTATCAGTACCACGGACACATAGATATATAGATATATAGATAGATATATAGATATATAGATATATAGATAGATATATATATATATATATATATATATATATATATATATACATATATATGAAAATGAGCGAATGGTGTTTTTGGCTTCTGGGGACCTCAAAATGAAAAAGTAAAGTGGTCCTGGGCTTAGGTCTTACCATGGCTACTACCGTAATAGCGTATTCCCTATAGGGAAATTCGCTAAAACGAATTTTGGATTTTTAAACATAAATTTAATTTTAATTTATAAAATTGTTGCTGAGCAACTTAGGTCAATAATAGCTCATGTATATTTGAGTCATGAGTTAAATATGTTGTAAAAGTTTCAACTGTGTAGCTTATGTAGTTTCTGAGAAAAAGGTACATATGTTAACATTGGGTTTATATGGGAGGGCGACTCCCCTTAACTTTTTATTACAGGGTCCAAGATACCAAAAACACCATTCATTAAAATTTTCATATCAACATATATATACTTATTAAGATACATATATAAATATGTACTTAAATTGCGTGAAGCCGGTAAACCTGTTAACGAAACGTCCGATTTTTATCAAACTTGACATGAAGGTGTGAGACTAGGTCTATTTCCTTTGCTTATGTCGATTGGGATTATCAGACTATAAGAATAGGGTGATATACAGGTTCAAATTTGTCTCACCTTTTTCCCATAGTCTGACAATCCCAATCGACATAAGTAAAGGAAGTAACGAAGAACACCAGAGCCATTTAACTTGTTACACGACCCCTCAATAATATTATATAACTGGGAACAGGCACCGACATATTTCTACCACAAAACACCAGTGCTCACCGTTGATCATGAAATCCCTGTGAAGAAATGTCACATGCAAAAATATGGCATCAAACAATACTCAATGATGGTTTATTACTGCAATGGTGAAACCCGGGCATGTAAAACATTCAACTGCTTGGTTTATGGACGTTTTAGGTATATGCACACTCTCGCAAATAAGTCACTTCGAACCTGCGCCGAAGAAGGAAGTATCACAAGCTAAAATAAAGGATGTTAAAACAGTAGTTCCGGCATGTAATAGAGAAAATAGGGACTTTTATTTGGACTATTTTGAATTCTTGGAATAATAAAGGACTGCGAAGACTAAATTCAATGTAGGCTATTGGGTTATCTTATGTTTACTTATGTGTTTTTATTGTACAATGATGTTCCATCTCTCTCTCCATCAAGGACAGACAAGTACATCAATATTCCAAAGGCTGATATTTTTTTAATTTGTAAGGGGTTACATGATTTGATATATCACCGCTCGGCCGTTAGTGATAATACGCCGAGCAAGTGAGGAAGGCAAGTGACGGAGCTCGTTGAGCTTTGGGTTTCTGAGAAAAAACTATGTTCATCTTTGGCTGAATGCACCAGTGCGTAATCTTGGATAATCTTGGTTATAACGGCGAACAGCATCTCTGTTGGCCTCAGAATGTTGTAGGCTGTAACGCTGACCAGCATCCCTATTGACCTCAGGATGCCGTTCTCTGGAACGCTGAGCAGCATCTCTGTGGACCTCAGGATTGCATTTTGGCTGTAACGTTTAACATCATCACATTGACCTCGGGGTGTTCTGCTATGTATCGGCGAACAGCGTCACGGTTGATTTTAGGGTTCCGTTGCTTGTAACGCCTTTGTGCCTCTCTCACTTGCTCGTCTCTAGAAGTACTCAATACTGAACGGCGTCCGCGCCTGACCTTTTTTGACCTTCCAATGACTTTGCATTTAATTAGACTTTTTAGAGGTGATAATACTACTCTTGGACTTATATTTAATTTTGAGTCGAAGAAGTTCTTTCTCTTACGCGACCTTGGCGGTGTATTCATAGCAGGCGGAAGGGTATCCAAAGCCCTTGGAACCGGTTGCATGCACTCAACGTGGCGTCTAAGGATCAGCCGAGTAATGGAGTATTGCCTCGCAATTCCATCAAGAGCCGCGTTTGACAACAACAACGAGACCAGTTATGGATAACTGAAGCATAGAAACAGCCGTGCCAGGTTGTTGTTGTTATTCGCGATGTCATATTGACGGCTCTCATTCACTGGGTGAGGATCAAACTGATACAACTTTGAGTCGGAACGCCAAAACGTTACTGTAACTGTTTGTCCAGGGAACAGAACCCCCATTTCTCGGCTGTCCTCGGCCATTAAGCCTTCCAATGTATTAAAAAAAATTTTCGGATGTTTAAAAATATTTCAAAAATTCCAACAACTGCATGGTGGTCAGAAATATGAGTAAATAGAAAGAAAGAACTTATGGGATTGCTAGAAAACAATGTTGTCAATGCAGGTGGAAGATGTTGTTGTGACTCTAGTCGGATTATTAATTGTTGGTGTCATATTAAAGGCTCTTATTTCATCTGTGAAAACTTTGCTCTTCCTATCAAACCTCTGCAGATCAATGTTGAAGTCACCTCACACAACTAAGTTGTCTGAGATACATCCTGGCCTTATGCATTTGATCAACTTGTCATTGAAAAAAGGCATCTTTCCAGTAAGATTCTAATCCTAAAAATCAAACCACTTAAAAAAAAAAGAAGATCACAAAGACATGAACAATTTTCGTCCAATTTCTCAGCTTCCTTCAATCTCAAAATTTTCTGTAAAAGGCGCCAATTCAGTAATTTCCTTTTGTTTTCATTGTGTAAGAGAAACATCGGAAAATCGACCCTGCAAAAAGGAGGTAGTTTTTATTACGGTCGCATCTGGCGGTCAAAATAAAAAACTCCACCGTGACCAAGTTTTGTTTGTGGCCTAGTAATATGTATCAAAGCAAAGTGATTCTGATATTTCCAGTCCATGGAGCCAGTTTGAGTCAATGTGACCGAAACTTTGCCTTCAGTAAGAAGTACTTGAAAAGACATCCCGTTATTGAAAATCCAAAGATTTACTGGAAATTGAATGTCGAAGAACACCAGAGCTATTTAACTTGTTACACGAACCCTCAATAATATTTAACTGGGAACAGGCACTGACACTTTTCTACCACAAAACACCTGTGATCACCGTTGATCATGAAATCCCTGTGAAGAAATGTAACATGCCAAAATATGGCATCAAACAATACTCAATGATGGTTTATTACTGCAATGGTGAAATCCGGGCATGTAAAACATTCAACCGCTTGGTATTTGAACGTTTCAAGTACAAGTAGGGTAGACCGGGGTACTATGTCATAAGGGTACTTTGTCACAATGTATACTGGGAGAAAACGGGGAGGAGGAGGGAAATTCTTGTGGCACCACTAGACTCCTTAGGTTGGCACTACTTCATACAGACTGTATCAGTATGAGACTTGTCCAGCGACAGTTGTGATGGTTTATCTAAATTAAAGTGTGTTTTGCTTCACTAAAAGTAATGTTTTTAGAAGTTGGCAATTTTTCAAGAAAGCTATGTTTCACCAAGGTATGTAAATGTTATATTATTGTATTCCATAGCTCATTGGGAATAGATCAACGTTAGATTGATTAAATTTATTAGATCATTACTTGGCTAAAATGTAAACATAACCTAAATCGGTCGCGTGGGGTACTTTATCACAAACTCGACGGGGCACTTTGTCACAATAGTTATTGTTAATGGGCAATTTTGCAAGTTTTATTTAAACTCGCGTATTTTTGCAGATACAGCGTAACTATAAAAGGAAAACCGAAAGGGTCCCTTGTACTGTCCATTAAAACATGTGTAATTTGTATCATATGATAATTCTATGTTGACATTGTTCTGTAAACAAATATTATTATTCTAATGTTCAATTAAATATCTACTCAAAAATAGTTATGCTTATTAATATCAATTAACAAGGACACGATAGATGGCGACGAAGGTTAACTAAGAAAACATTACAATGGATAATAAACAGTTCAAGGAGTTCATGTTATTTCAAAAAGAAATGATGGAAACTCTGGTGGATCAAATAAAGACTACACAAACTCAGACCAATGAAAAAGAAGGTATGCATATAATTCAGTCTAACTTTGAACATTTTGATCCAAACAAAGAATCCTTTACTAATTATAAGTTGCGTTTTGAGAACTATTTGGAGATTAAAAAGCTCTCAAAGGACAAAACTTATAGTGCCAGACTTTTGCTTAACTCTATAGGTGCAAAATATTTTGATATTATATGTACGCTTGCTTCGCCTAGTAAACCTACGGAATTAGATTATGACTCGTTAACAAAGCTGATTGAGGAACATCTTTGTCCAAAGAAAAACCCCATTGTAGCTCAACACCAGTTTTTGTCAATTGTTCAACAAGACAATCAATCTATTACTTCGTTTGTCACAACACTCAAACGGGAAGCATCTGACTGTAAATTCATTTGCCCTTGCTCATGTAAAAAATCAGTTGCTGAAATTTTCCTCCGTGCTCAGTTTATTAGGGGTTTGAGGGACAATTGTATTAGAGAAAAACTTTTACAATCCGATGCAACAGAATTCAAAGAAATTGTTTCTGAGGCAATTAGTCTGGAAGCATCAAAACTGAATTCTAAACTACTTTCACAAGCGGCCACATCTTCTACATCTTCTAACTCTTCTACTGTAGACATCAATAAGGTTAACCAGAGTAAGAGAACCAATCGCAAGAGTGGTAATCGATCAAACATTAATCTTTATTCGTTAGGTCTAGATGGGGTCTGTTTGAAATGTGGAAAAGGTAATCATTTATCAAGGGATTGTCGCACTGACAGGACCAAATTGAAGTGTACATTATGCGGCAAGCCCGGTCATGTCTCGCGAGTATGCATTTCATCAATTATGAAAGGTAAGTCTAATAAAGAATCTGCCAATCAAATACAAGATGATCCAATGTCTTTCGAGTACACAAATACTGACTCTGAAACACTGGATTTGAATGGAATTAGTCATGTTGAAGATATTTTCCAAAATGATATTCAATCCTCTAAAAATACAAGACGTTACTACGTACATGTACATATAGAAGGTAAGCCAATTAAAATTGAAGTCGATTCAGGTTCTGCATTTACATTTATTCCACAAAATGAATTAAACAAGCTTAACTTAAATATTTCTCTACAAACTTCAACAATTGCATTTCGATCTTATACAGGAAATGTATTTGTTCCCTATGGCAAAATATCAGTGAATGTTATATATAACGGTATTAAAAGTCTAGAGGAATTGTATGTAGTTCCAAATGAATTTTCTCCTATTCTTGGTCGTGTTTGGATTCGTTGTCTTAAAATAGATCTTAACACAATCGATCAGAAGGAAGAATGTGATGCTAATTCTATGCCAGTCCACAACATATCAAATGTTGAGGAGATTGTTAATCTGTATCTAGACGTATTTACAGAAAAAATAGGCTGCATTCCAGGATTTGAGGTCTCATTAAAATTACGCGAGGGCTCAACTCCCGTTTTCCACCGTGAGCGTGAAGTTCCATACGCTCTTTCTGAAAAGGTAGAAAAAGAACTTTCCTCTCTTGAAGCATCAGGAATAATAACAAAAACAACTCACAGTGACTGGGGATCTCCGCTGATCGTAATACCTAAATCTGACGGTGGAGTCCGTCTTTGTGTTGATTATAAAATCGGGGTAAATGAGCGTCTGGTCAACTCTCACTATCCTATTAGGAAAATTGACGAGATCTTAAATTCACTTCAGGGGCCAAGATTTTTTTGTAAACTTGATTTATTTAAAGCATATCTTCACGTAAAGGTAGATGAAAAATCATGTGAAATTCAAACAATCACCACTCATGGAGGTACTTTTAAAATGAACAGACTTTCTTTTGGAATCAAAACAGCACCTGCTGAATTCAATTGCATAATTGACCAGATTTTACGTGATGTACCGAAAACTGAGTATTATTTTGATGACATTGTAGTCCATGGGAAAACACGACAGGAATGTCTTTCAAACTTAAAACTATGTCTTGACCAGTTACAAAAATACGATTTACATCTTAACCATAACAAATGTTTATTTCTAAAAGAAGAGATTGTATTTCTAGGGCATGTGGTAAGATTCAACACTATATTAAAATCTCCATCAAAGATATCCGCAATCATGGAGATGCCTAGGCCCACATCTGTTGATACATTGCGAAGATTTCTAGGAATGGTGACATATTACTCACGGTTCATTTGTAATATGTCTTCTTTAACAGCACCTCTACGTAAACTTTTGAAATCCAAAGTTACGTTTAAATGGACGAGGGAACAAGAATCTAGTTTCAATAAAATAAAGGAAGAAATATCAAGTGACAGAGTTCTCATACCGTTCAATCCAGCTTTACCTGTGCAACTTGCTTGTGATGCTAGCCCTGATGGCATTGCTGGAATATTATCACATATAATCAATGGAGAAGAGCGCCCAGTTGCTTTTGCCTCAAGGGCCTTAACAGCTTCTGAAAAGGGATACTCTCAATTGGATAGAGAAGCATTGGCCATTGTTTTTGCCGTGAATCGTTTTCATCAATACCTTTTTGGGCGTCACTTCACCTTAGTCACTGACAACCAACCCCTAGTCCGAATATTTCATCAAAACTCAAAGATTCCAAAGATGACATCTGCACGACTTCAGCGATATGCAGCGTTTCTATCTGGATTTAACTATTCAGTTATCTTCAAGAAAGGGATTGATAATACCAACGTTGATTGTTTATCAAGACTACCAATCCCAGCTAATCAAATACCTGAATCATCTATTAATGACGAAGTGAAACACTTGTGTGAAAACTCGATTTTGCAAATCAGCACTGCTAATCTAACTTACCATACTATTAAAGAAGAAACTAAAAAAGACAAAGATCTAGTCGAAATCATGTCAAAACTACAGGAAAACTCTGTCACAGATACCGAGTTTACGATTGAGAAAGGTGTTCTCTTTCGGGGTCAAAGAGTAGTAATACCCACAGCAATGCAACCAGAAGTACTTCAAGAATTACATAAAACACACATTGGTATAACAAAAATGAAACAATTGGCCCGCCGATATGTATATTGGAAGGCTATAGATAAAGATATTGAAAAATTAGTTCGTGAATGTCAGGAGTGTGCTGCTGTAAGAGGAAATCCACCAAAGGCGCCACTACATCCATGGATGGAACCAGAACACAATTGGCAGCGTATTCACGTTGACTATGCAGGACCACTTCAGGGACACTTCTTCCTTGTTATTGTGGATGCTAAATCAAAGTGGGCCGAAATTTTCTCCTGCAAATCACCTCCTAACTCTACATCAACGATCAACTTCTTAGAAGAAGTGTTTTGCCGTTACGGATTTCCAGACGTCATGGTTTCAGACAACTCAAGTATATTCACAAGTGAAGAGTTCAAAACTTTTTGTAAAACTGCTGGTATCTTCCAAAAATTTATTGCGCCGGGACATCCTGCCACAAACGGCCTGGCAGAGCGAAATGTACAAACACTCAAGCATCGATTGACAGCAATGACAAATGAACCTCTACCAATGCGATAGAAAATACAGCAGATTCTTTTTAGGTATCGAGCAACTCCCCTCCAATGCGGACGAACACCAAGTGAACTTTTTCTAAATCGACAAATACGTATTGAGCTGGACGCCCTGAGACCTATTTCAATCACAGAAAATGCTCCTTTGAAAATGCGAACTAGACATTTAAGCGTGGGAGATAGGGTTCAAGCTAAATACTATTGTAAGAATAAAGAATCCTGGAAACCTGGAACTGTAATGAGTAAATTCGGAAAGTTGCACTATCAAGTCAAACTCGATGACGGATTCGTTTTCAAACGACACATCGATCAACTCCGAAAAACTGAAGTTCTAAAACCAGATGAAAGCAGTGTCCAAATAGACGACAAATACAATGAAGTAAAAAACAGACAAAAGGACGTTGAAGAAGATCTTGCTCGAGATATCACCTTCAGATATCCAGGACCAAGGCATAACGTAACACCTGTTATACCACCAACTGATGATGCGAATGAGGTACCAACTGTCAATCGTGAAATTGATCAGCCAGAGATAATATCAAATGACAAACCAGAGAGAATGGAACCACAACCTCGCAGGTCTTCACGTAAGTAGTGGGAAAAAGCCACTTCTAAACCGGAAGTGACGTCAGCTGCCAGGGCAGCTGCAGGGGTCAGATGGTGTCAGCTGCCAGGGCAGCTGCAGGGTGCAGATGGCGAGAGCATATGCCCTGAATTTGAAGTAGAATTGGGCATGAATGAAGAGTTAGTTGAAAAGTAAAATTCAACTGTGTTAACTAAACTCTAAAAGTTGAACAAAAATTAAGAGTAAGATGAAAACTGAAATTCAACAGTTATAACTGGGGGCCTGGAAAGTATGTCAAGGTCATCCAGAGTAAGTTTTAAAAAAGCCTACCCAACTACCACCAGAAATAGTTCAAAGTTGAACTAGTTGGTGATAGTGGGATAATTAATTCATTCGTGCCATGGGAGAGGTGTTTATTGTTTGAAAGTTGGCGATTGAATGAGAAGCGCCGCCTAGGGAGAGGGCTTATAAAATGGCAACCTTCTCCCCACCACCCCTTCCCCCACTCCTTTAGACCAATAACCGGTCGCCGACTCTATGTGGTGAAACTGAACTAGACATTGCGGCCGCCATGGATAAGTCTAACCTCAAACCTTAGCTTAGCTGAAGAGAATAGAGGAGCATGAAGTAGGAATTGTGGTGACAGCGCTTATATGAGGAATAGTAGGGGTAAAATAAAAAAACTTGTTGAACACAGTCGATAGGTGTAACAAGTTCAAAGTTGTTGAATTGTAACATAGAATGCAAAATGTTGTAAATAACATTATCATCAACATTAACCTGCGAAGTCTTTGAGTATAATGGGTTAAAACTGTACTTCTTTCTAACTCTATTTAAATTAGTTTTACACTTTGAAATTGAAGGTTTAGAAGTACTTCGTAATATGTGTTGTGTTCGCAAAAGCTTTAATTTTAAACATTGTGCACTCATCATAACCGATGTGTTAAGTTTAGAAGTTAAAATAAGACTGAGATATAAAATGAAGTGTAAAAGAAATTGAAACAGAAAGCCAGAGTAGTAATTTTATAGGTTAGAATTTACGAAGGCTATTCCATGGATAATTCTAACCTCAAACCTAGTAAGTGAAGTAGTCATAACATAAAACTAACGAGAGATGATGACCGAGCGGATGCGAGGCAATGAATGTTTGTAGCGCGATAAACTACCCACCTTTATAGAGGCAATAACTCCAGCCAGATGGCGGCAGATGGCAAGCAAATGACTGGTTGACCGACTTTCACCTGAGTAGTAAGAGAAGTAGGGTTCTGTGTCTATCCCTACTCCTTGGGGTCAATGACCAACCGGAAAGGTCAATGACCCCCCCCCTCCCCCCCTCCCCCCCCTCCCCCCCCTCCCCCCCGAAAAAATGGAGCCCCCCCCCCTTCCCCCACTCCTTCCCCCACTCCTTCCCCCACTCCTCCAGGTCAATGGCCGGTCACCACCGGTTGTTGACTTTATGTGGTGAAACCAGACTAAATATGGCAGCTGCCATGGATAATTCTAACCTCAAACCTGCTGCGCATGCAACAAGTTCTCCGGATCGGAATGAGTCTATGCTATGCGCATGCGCCTAGTCCTGTATTACTCACTTTAGCGCTACTGCACATGGATAATTCTAACCTCAAACCTTGGATTTGTGTTGTTGCGCATGCGCCGCTCCCCACTCCTTTGCCTTCCGTTTACACTGGTGCGAACTGGACTGGATTGAACACTGTACTGGAGTGAAACAACTTCCCCCACTACTCGAGAATCCGAGGAGCAATACGAGCCTGATCTTAGCGTCAGTCGTCAACAAACTTTCATAGCGAAAGGTTGTTGGCGACTCAGCAAGAGGTTTCAAATATATAGTAGGCCTATATATATTTGAACTTCTTCTACTATGTTGCGTTTTTTAATGCAATGTGGTATGTGTGTGTGTGTGTGTTTAGTTTTAAGTTGTATTTAATTTAAGAAATAATTTGCGCATTGCGATGTTAGTTATAAGTTGGGTTTAGCATTAAGGTGTATTAATTTTAAGAGGTGTTTAGCATTAAGGTGTATTAATTTTAAGAATAATGAAGGTATTTGGTTGTGTTGAATTATTTGGTTTTTAATAATGATGTGTTGTTAGTTTTAAGTGTTGATATTAATAATTTATGTCGTTGTTTTGCCTTTCAGCTAGATGTTAGGGGGTAGATTAACTGTAAATTCAGAAGTTCAGTTGAACTTCACTTAGAAGGGGTGGGACATCCGCAAATTGCGGACTAGGTTTTTTGCATTTTGTTTAGGAATATGATGGGTGGGATTAGTTTGGGTGGGGTTAGAGTTGCGTTTCTGCATTAGGTGTTCCAGTTTCCCTTGGAATTCATGGTTACGGTAGACCCGGACCGGACCGTTACGGTAGACCCGGACGGTCCAAACAAAATTGCGTCGATGTCCCTTGCAGAACGTAACTAGTGGGTTGGGAGTGGGAACCGTTAGGCAAACAGGGTGGTGGGAACAGTATTACTGTTCCCATCACCTTGGATCATTATAAATCTTGAATGACCTTGACCCACTTTTGGAAGGGTCAATGACCCCCCCCCCGAAAAAATGGAGTCGATTCCCCCCCCCCTCCCCCCCCCCGAAAAAATGGAGTCGATTCCCCCCCCCTCCCCCCCCCGAAAAAATGGAGTCGATTCCCCCCCCCCCCCGAAAAAATGGAGTCGATTCCCCCCCCCCGAAAAAATGGAGTCGATTCTCCCCCCCCCCCCTTCCCCCACTCCTACCCCCACTCCTTCCCCCACTCCTTCCCCCACTACTCCGGGTGAACGACCGGTCATGACCTGAAAAATTAAAATGGCTATAGCTTGATAACGGATTGACGGATTTGGACAAGCGATACATCATTGAAAAGGTCTATGTAAGACAAACATTTTGGTAAAAGAAGAATTTGGTTATCTTATTTTAGTCAAAAGTTATGCGAATTATTTTAAATAAATACCTTCTCTTTTCCCTTTTCCCCCACCTCCCAGGTCAATAATCAGTCTTGGCCAGCTGCTACCCCTCTCATTTGCATATTGTTATAAAAGACGCACCGACTGCGGCTAACATTTCATTCTGATTCCAGACGTTACGCTGCGAACTTGGAGCCACAACCATGTCATCTCTGCCAACTACAACTTCTACTTTAACTTCTACTTCAACTTCTACTACGGCTGTTACTGCACCAAAGAAAACTCTTCGTCTGAAAAATCCTCCTGACTGGTACAAGAAGCAACTTGGATCCAAACCTTCAACTTCTGGCACTATTCTTCCGCCTATCAAGACTTCTAAACTTCGAAGCATTTTTTCACCGCCTTTGCCTTCTACTTCGCTTTCAAACGACTCCACACCGCCATCAACCATCATGCCGCCTCCACAGAAGCCAGCTCCCCGTCTTAATACCCCTTCATTTGAAACTTTGCTTCATAGTCTTAGTACACCTATCATTCCACTGTCACCATTGCCTCCTACCCCACCACTTACTATGCCTGAAGACCACACCTATCATAAAACTAAATCCACTAAGCCTACTCCCAAACCTGCTCCTAAGCCTGCTCCTTCAGAGCAATTTCAATTATTACAAGAAGAGCGTCGTAGGGCATTTAGCCGTCCCACTACTTGCCCTGAAGTGCTCACTAGGGGAATTAAGAAAGGATCAGCTTGTGGGAGGAAATGTGTTAAAAATGAAAGTTTTTGCCGTGTACATATCGTGAAACATATTTCTGAACCACAACTGACAGAAATCCCCACCGTTGAAGACGATCCTAAAATAATATCCGTCAGAGGAGAGAGGCTTAAGAAAGGTTTGAAATATTTTTTTCTAAGTGTTGTTGACCACCAACACATTTTGGCAAAATGTAACGGCTTAAAATATAAAATTAGAGTTTGTGAGAATTTGTGTAAAGAGAAGAGATTTAACACTTTAGATTCTCAAGACTTTCTCCTCAGGGATAAAAAGGATCGTATTACAAGGTGGGGGCGTAAACAGTAAATTCACTTAGTTTTTTCCAAATTGTTGCTAAAAAAATAATGGGGGAGAAACACAATGCGTTATAGCGTTGTGTTTCTCCCCCATTATTTTTTAACACTCTAAGTCCCGTGACCTACTAACCTACTTCCATTTGAGTAGTAAGAAAAGTACTTCCCCCACTCCTTTGGGTCGATGACCGGTTAAGGTCAGCTCTTACCCCTCATTTGCATACTGTTATAAAAGCGGAGCGAGCGTTGGTCACTCCTTCATTTTGCTTCTACAAGCCGCTCTTGTTGTTTCGTCTCTGCTGTTTACAATATTACCTACTTCAAAATGCCTCCTCATGTGAATGACCATATTAATTCTTCCAAAATTTCCGATGTTTTTCTACAACCTGAAGACATTTTAAATAATGATAGTGAGAGTGAGGATGATGATGATTATACTGTTGAACTTAGTGAAGAACGTAAGGTTATAGCAATTGATCCACAATTTCCATTTGATACAATAGAAAAGTTTATAGTTGAAGCTAATAAATGGTTAAATTTAGGATGTTATGTACGAATTGACTCTTTTATATTGTATGGTGATAGTCATTCTTTCCTTGTCACACCAAATGACAGAGACCGCATGTTGCAGTGGGCACAATCTATGATGGAGTGCTATGAACAAGGTGTGGACACTGGCGGCTATTTTCTTGCACAACTAGTGTAATAACAAATTACCCTTCCCCCCATGTAGTGAAAAAGGAAAAGAAATATTAGGAATCTAATTATAATACTTCCTTCCACATATAAAGAAGAGGGGGAAAGGAGTGGGGATTATAAAGTGGTGGGGGAATGTGTATAAATGCAGGTTGTTTGAAGAGACTTTTATTATTATTGTGGCTTTAGCAGAAACAACATGGAGTTTAAATCTGCAGCAAAAATAAGGAATAATATAATAAAGAAAGAAATTCGCAAGAAAGAAAAGATTGAACTTATAAAATTACAACTTATAATACCTTCCATTGAAATTGGATGTAGCAAACTAAAGACTTTGGTGAAAACTAACGAATATTTATTACAATTGCTAAAAACAATCGAAGAGTTGAAGAGAAAGAATGGACATTCTACATAGTAAAATTTGAACATTTTAATATAAATAAGTAAACTGAAAAAAGTAGATGTAGAATAGAGAGCGAGGAATAGATCACTTTGTGGTAATGGACTAACATGCCACTTAGTGCTCTATTCCTCGTTCTCGCGTTAAAATTGGATTACCTTGACCTATTTGTTCGACTGTTAGAATTTGGTTAACACTGTTGAATTTCAGTTTTGAACTAATGTTTATTCTTGTTCAAATGTTAGAGTTTCTTAACACTGTCGAATTTTAGTTTTGAACTAACTTTTAATTTATGCGAATTTTTAGTTCAACTCTAGTTAATTTATGTGCAAATTTAGTTCAACCAAGTGCCTGTGCTCTAGCCATTTCCACCCTAACATTTGTTTTTTCAACATCTGTCCCATAACATCTGTCCTAATAGATGTTTGGAGGGCAGGTGTTTGGTTTTAAAAGTAACTAAAATTAGTTGGGTGGGGGAAAGTTAGTTAAAGCTTGAATATAAAGAAGTATATACTAAAACTCCAATGGGAATAAAGAACATAAATGAACAATTAGTTTGTAGAAGGTTAATATTTTTATTTAAAAAGTTTGATTTCCTTGTATAGTGAAGAAGATGAAATAGTGGTGGGGGGACCGTTATAAAAGGAGGAACGCGAGAGCCCATTTCATTTCTTGGCAAAATTTCGAAGAGTAAACATCTCAACATGTATCGTTGCGATAAATGTTCGGAATCGTTTCACGATGAAATTCTATTAGACTGTCATAAAGAACTAATTCACAACAACCCAGAAGAAAAACAAGAACAACAAGAACAAGAACAACAAGAAGAACAAGAACAAGAACAAGAACAAGAACAAGAACAACAAGAAGAACAAGATGAAATAACAGCAACATCTTCAACTACTTTACCGAATCTACAAGTATTTGCATTACCCGGTAAAGTAGTAATGCATCATAAGATTCAAAATGAAAACTTGAAGCTAGAAGAATTTATTAGAGAAGCAAAACCAATCGTAAGTAAAATTTTAAAAGAAGAATTGAAAAGATTAAACTTTCTTAAATTTGGTTTACTACTAGAAGCTATGTTTATAAATGTACAAGAAGAATTATCACCAAGAGGATTCATAACAAAAAACCGAACCATTATGGAAAGTTCAAACATTGATTCAATAATAGAAAATTGTATAGAAGAAATATTAACAAAAATTCAGGAACACGAAGGAAGAGGATCCGGATGGAGTCTTACAAGTGAGGCGTTCCATTCCAAAACTCACTTATCGACATTTTTTTTCGATTTTGAGATATTGGCATCACTGTATTCGTTGGAAAAATCTGCATCAACCTTTAACATTAAACCTTTTCAAAATTCACTTTTTCTATTTTTAATTTAATTTAGAAAATCATGTATCTTTCCAAAACTAACTTATTTTAGGGGTCTTGTTGTTCCATAACTCACTCATTACAACAGCCAATCAAAATTCTTCATTTGCTGCCTTTCCAAAACTCTCTCTTTCCATCTGGCCAATAGCGTTGCTTCAAATTGTCACGTGACTTGACAGCTGTCACAGAATTTTGTTGTCATCCGTATAAACCAGAATAACCTATGCCGTGATTGTTTCAGTAGTGAAAGTAATAATTAATTAATTAATAATTAATTTCCTAGTTAATTTTTTAACAAATGACCAAACACTATGGGGCTCAGTGGGAGGATCGAGGCGAATTGGCATTTTTCAAGGATCTTCTGAATGAAAACCAAATTCCAGCATTACAAGCAGAGGAAAATATTGAGGATGAGAGCCCAGAAGATGTAGAGTGTTGTTGCGAAAGACCAGTGATTGAAGAGGGACTCGAACTTATTATTTAAGTAATATAGTATTTACTACTCACGAATTTTATTAGTAGTTATTCTATTATCACTACTTAAGAGTCATCTTCACTTTTTTGCCAGTAGCCCATTGTTGCGCAGTCGGCAATGTTAACCATACGGTTTTTAAAGCAAAACATGGTATTTGATTCCCCTTTTTCGGACGCCGTTTTTCAACTGATTTTCTTTAAACTTGGTAAGTGTTTAGTTGAATAGTTATTTTATGTCCCTCATATCTCGAAATTCAGAAATTTTACTAAATTTTGAAATATTACAAAGGGAAATCGAGTTACTCTGCGACGTCACAGACAGTAATATTTGTGAATTTTTCAAACTTCGAGGTATGAGATACATAATATAACTATTCAACTAAACACTTACCAAGCTTAAAGAAAATCTGTTGGAAAACGGCGTCCGAAAGAGGGGAATCGAATACCATGTTTTGAATTAAAAGCAGTATGGTTAACATTTCCGACTGCGCAACAATGGGCTACTGGATCAGGGGTCAACACAAAAGTCATCTTTTCTATGAATTGTTTCATATTCCATTGTTTTATTCATTAACTCCAGATTTAGTTTTTATGTGTATCAATAAAAATACTATTTTTTTCATATTCATAATGGTTATTTTATTTAGAATTCCTAATGTCATTAATTAATGTTTTATAATAGTCCAATAATGAAACATCAATTTTTTCCATTAATGTCATGCCAAAACACACTCTTTACAGCTAATGTCATGCCAAAACACACTCTTTACAGCTAATGTCATGCCAAAACACACTCTTTACAGTGTGTCATGCCAAAACTCACTCCCTGCAGATTTTAAAGCTCAATATCATGTAAATAGCTGATTGGCAATACAAAATGAATGTTTCAGAAGGTTCCAGAGGTAATTCGTCACCAAATTAACCCCCTATCATCTGGAAAACATGGAATTACAATCTAGAAACGTTTTTTTTAGTTTGTGTAAAGTTTGGCAAACTGCAATGAGTGCGTTTTGGAATGGAACGCCTCAAGTATTGAAGTATTAGATATAAGAGTTCACAAACATGGATATGGACTAATGGGATCTAGTTACATTCCTTTACCAAAAAGAATTGAAAATACAAAATCTTGTGTTAATGTTAAAAATGAAGACAATGAATGTTTTCGTTATGCAATGACAGCTAAATTTGTACCACCACTTCATGTGAATAGACCTAACCAAGAATATGAAAATCAAAGATTTAGATACAATTTTCAAGGAATCACTTATCCTGTATCACTGAAAGATATATCAAAATTTGAGAAGAAAAATCCTGGTACGTCTATCAATGTTTTTGCATTAGATAGTTCAAACAAAGTGTATCCTTTACGTATTGCAAAAGAAGAGCTACCAGATCATACGGATTTACTACTACTAACGCGAGGAGATGTGTCTCACTATGTGTACATAAAGCAATTTGATCGTCTTGTTAATAAGCAGCTTTCTAAAGATCGACACAGAAAGTTAATTTGCAAGAGATGTTTCAATTTTAAACGAGATGGGCTACACTCAAGAGAATGGTTACAAGAGCACAAAAGATTATGTAACAATAATTATGAAGCAAAGATTATTTTACCTTCGGAAAGCAGAGCATTTGTTACATTTGAAAAGGTTCATCATCAGTACCGTATTCCTCTAGTTGTGTATGCGGACTTTGAATCAACACTTGTTCCTGTTGAAGATGAAAATTGTGAAGCTAGAAAAAGTGTCAAGTATCAAATGCACAAACCAAACAGTTTTTGTTTAATGGTTAAATCAACATTATCAGAAGAACATTTAAACAGATATGGATTAACTTCAGAACCTCTAATATATCGTGGTGAAAATGTAGAAAAAATATTTCTTGATCACTTATATTCAATAGCTGGAAATGCACAAAGATTATATACAAATATTGTACCAATGAAACCGATGGAGGAAGAAGAAGAAATTCAACATGAAAATGCAACTCGATGTTTCTTATGCAAAAATGATTTTACTATTGAGAATTATAAAGTTAAAGATCACGATCACCTCACAGGTTATTACAGGGGTGCTGCTTGTAATAAATGCAACTTAAGCTATCGTTTACCACTATTTATTCCTGTGGTTCTGCATAACCTCAGTGGGTACGATGCTCATTTTATAATACCTGAACTAGGAAGAGACGACGGTAAAATCGATGTGTTAGCTGAAACTTCAGAGAAGTTCATAAGTTTTTCCAAAGAAGTTGGAAACATGAAACTAAGATTCTTGGACTCCTACAGATTTATGCCGTCGAGTTTGTCCAAACTTTCAGAAAATTTAAGGAAACAAGATTTCATCGAAACAAAGAAGATTGTAAATAACGACAAACTGGATTTGGTACTTCGGAAAGGTGTGTTTCCATATGATTACATAGACAGTTTAGAAAGATTTAATGAAACATCACTTCCGGCTAAAGAAGAATTCAAAAGTAAACTTTATGACATGGACATATCTCAAGAGGACTATGATCATGCATGTAAAGTATGGAACGATTTAGGATTTAGAACATTGGGAGAATATTCAGATTTTTATGTTAAATTGGATGTAACTTTACTATGTGATATAATGGAAGAATTTAGAAATACATGTTTTGCAGCATATGGATTGGACCCTCTTCATTCGTACACTTCACCTGGATTAGCATGGCAAGCTATGTTGAAAGAAACAAATTGTAAAATACAACTTCTTACTGATATAGATATGGTTATGATGTTAGAGTCAGGAGTTCGAGGGGGATTGACGCAAAGCGTTACACGACATTTCAAGGCGAACAACAAGTATCTGCCCGATTATGATGCATCAAAACCAACAACATTCCTGGGTTATTTTGATGCAAATAACTTATACGGATGGGCAATGTCGAATCCCCTTCCATATGATAATTTTAAATGGATAGATCCAGAATCGATTGGAAACATAATGGATATACCGAAGCATGGTGAAACTGGTTACATTTTTGATGTTAATTTTGAATATCCTGAACATCTTCATGATCAACATTATGATTTACCACTTCTTCCTAAGACTGAAATTTCCCCTACTGGAAGATGGCCAAAATTAATGATGACTTTAACCGACAAGTCTCGATATGTTGGACACTACTGGATGATACAACAAGCTTTAGACTTAGGATTGAGAATTACAAAAATTAATCGAGTACTACAATTTTCTCAATCTTGTTGGTTAAAACCTTACATCGACAACAACACAAGAAGAAGAGCCACCGCTACATCAAGTTTTCAAAAAGATTTTTTCAAATTAATGAATAACGCAATATTTGGCAAGACTTTGGAAAACAAAAGGAAACATAAGGATATCAAATTGGTAACTGATCCAGTAAAATTACAGAAATTGGTGCAACAACCAAACTTTGGTTCATCTATAATTATTAATGAAAATCTAGTTGTTATTTCCATGAACAAGAAGTCAGTTACAATGGATCGTCCTTTGTATCTTGGAATGTCAATCTTGGATATTTCAAAAACACATATGTACGAGTTTCATTATAAGAAGATGGTTAACTATTATGGAAGAGAGAACATTGGTATTGCATATATGGACACGGATGCACTAATTTACTGGATTAAAACAAATGACATGTATGAAGATCTACGCACCTTTATATATAAAGATGATTTCGACTTTTCCGATTATCCTAAGGATCATCCAAATTACGACTATGACAGAAATAAGAAAGTATTGGGAAAATTTAAAGATGAAACAAATGGTGTGCCGATGATGGAAATTGTAGCATTAATGTCCAAACTGTATTCATTTCAACTGTACATAAACGAGAGGAACGAACATCAAGTCACGAAGAAGGCCAAAGGAATAAAAACTTCTTTCCTGAAGAAGAACGTACAGTTTGAACATTATAAAAGATGTTTGTTTGAAAATGTTGAAACAACTGCAACGTTCAACACTATTAGAAGTTATAATCATCAACTATTTAGTGTCAAACAAACAAAGTGGGCATTAAGCTACAAAGATGACAAGCGCCATATTTTAGAAGATAAAATTAATACTTTACCATTCGGCCACTACTCTCTAAACCCTATCGACCAGTAAACCTATTCTTCGTCCTCTACCTTCTTCCTTTTTCCTTTCCGTAAAGAAGAGGGGACATGGCAAGCCCAATGCCATGTTCCCTCTTTTTTACACTAATATGAATTGGCCTTGACCTATATTCAAACTATATAAATGAGAATAAACTATTCTATGGATCAGTATTTTTACATGCGGTGTACAAGCAACATCTGAAGATGGAAAGTGTGAAGGACAAGATTGTAAATGAACTACATAAACCAGCAAGAAGAAGATTTCCAAGAAGAAGTACAATCATTAAAGGGATGAATGATCTTTATCAAGCTGATCTCATTGAAATGATACCGCACAGTAAATTAAACAAAGGATTTAAATATATTTTAACAATTATAGACTGTTTTACTAAAATAGCTGACGCTTTACCATTAAAGGATAAGACTGGTAAAAGTGTTACAAAAGCTATGGAAACCACAATACAAAGAAATAAATTTAAAATTAAACATCTACAGACCGATGATGGAAAAGAATATTTTAATAAAGACTTTAGAGCTTTGATGAAGAAATATCAAATAAATCATTATTCTACAAATTCTGAAGTTAAAGCTTCAATAATTGAAAGATTCAATAGAACATTGAAAGGTGCGATGTATAAACAATTTTCAAAACGAGGATCATATGTGTGGTATGACATATTACCACAACTTATAAAACAGTATAACAACAAATATCATCGTACCATTGGAATGAAACCTATCCAGGTAAACAGTGCTAATGCGAAAATTGTATTACAACGCATTAAAAATAATACAACACCGAAATTAGAAAAATTGCAACCAAAGAAGTTCAAGGTCAACGATAAAGTTCGTATAAGCAAATACAAAGGTGTATTTAGTAAAAGATATCTACCAAATTGGACTAATGAAGTATTTACAATTTATAAAGTGCAACCAACTATACCTGAAACCTATTTATTAAAGGATAACAAGGGTGAATTACTTCAAGGTGGATTCTACGGACACGAATTGTTGAAATCAACAGTTGGTGATGTATATCTTGTCGAGAAGATTTTACAAAGGAAAAAGGATATGGTTAAAGTCCGGTGGTTAGGGTTTGATAAAAGTGAAGACTCTTGGATTCCTTCAAAGACTTAGTATAGTTGTTTAATAGCTCATTGTGTGTTTAACCTTTATACAAGATGGAGATTGTACAACAAAAAGATCGATTTAATATCAATAACATTGATGAATTGACAGTTGACAATGATAAGTTAAATCATGGAAAACATGGTGAATTACTACCAAATACGATAAGATGTCTAATAACTGGTCCTTCAAATTGTGGAAAAACTAATGTTGTTTTTAACCTTATAACTAATCCTAAAGGATTGCGTTTTAATAATATATACATTTTTTCAAAATCATTGCAACAACCAAAATATCAATTATTGGATAAAGTACTTGCAAGTGTACCTGAAGTGAATTTTTACAAGTTTAATGCCAGTGAAACAATTATGCAACCGAATGAAGCAAAACCATTTTCTATTTTTATATTTGACGATGTTTCTTGTGAAAATCATGACACAATAAGGAATTATTTTGCTATGGGAAGACATCATAATATTGATAGCATTTATATTGGTCAAACATACAGTAAAATTCCAAAACAACTTATAAGAGACAATGCAAATATGTTGATCATCTTCAAGCAAGATGAAACAAATTTAAAGCATATATATAATGATCATGTAAATGCGGATATGCCATTTGAAAAATTTAAAGAGATGTGTGGCAAAGCATGGAATGAGAAATATAGCTTTCTCGTTATTATGAAGGAAGAAGATATTAAAAATGGTAGATATCGTATAGGGTTGGATAAATTTGTATTTATGCGTTGAACTACCGATGCTACATCTAGTTACACGTTGAACTTCACAGTGTAAACATGGTGAATCAAGAAAAACTATTGAAAGAAATAAAATCACTCAGTGATTCTATTAGGATGAAGAATCGTGCATTGAGGATGGGTTTAAGTGAAAGAGAAGAATTTCTAGAGACTACATTTAAACCTATTACGGAACCTTTAAAACAGATATCAGAAACTATTGGTAAACCTCATTATGAAGGAGATGTTTTACTACCAGTTTCTAAACAAGAAGTACAAGCATTAAAAAAAGAAGAAGATGATGATTCATATACAAGTGCTAGTGAGCAAGAAGAAACAAAAGAAGAAGAAGAACCAATTGTTGAAAAGGAAGAAGAACAGCCAATACCAGAAGCAGAACAATCTATTCCAAATTTAACTCAATTGAGTAGCGATATATTACAACATGGACCTCTTGGAAGAAAATATATAATGAAAATGCTACATGACATGAAATCAAACCCGAATTTGAGTAGATCACACGTATACGGAGCAAGAATTGATGGGAATGAATTGAAGATTGGCGATTCAAAGCTTGAAATAACACAAGACGATTACATCATTATTGGTGAGCATAGATATAAAGGAACAAAAGGATTATATGAATTAATTTTTAAAAACATACCACTAAGATATTCATCCAAAGATTTAAGTGTTTTTAAGGAGATTCTACAAAATACTAACGCTCATAAAAGAAACTACTCAAAGGATGCAATGATTAATCGTTCACGTGCAACAAAATATAACATCGTTATAAAAAAGTTGTTTCCTCCACGAAAATTGCCAACATTACGTACTGCACCAGCGGTGAGACAACCACTGAAAAGAAAATCTTTATCACTTATGGATTTATCACTTCTTGAACAACATGGTAAAAAGAGTAAAGGAGATACTTCAACATCTGGTAAAGGATTGATGAAAAATCTATACAATACGAATGTGATTTACTACAATGATATCAATAAATTGGTTGATAGAATGAGACTATTGCATGAAGCCATGGAAGCCGGTCATACAGGTTTGAATAATGAATGGGTGGCTCTAGTTGATGAACTTAGGAATCGCGGTATAGTCGTATAATTGTCCGTGGATATAAAAGAGGTGCAAGCATAAGACGTATCAGTTCTAACATGAGCGTCGACAAGTTCGGACGGTACTCCGCTTTAGGAGTGCAAGTTGGAGAAGACAGAAAAAGAAGTGGATTACCGCAAACACCTGAAGGTGACTATAGCATAAGTAATAAACGTTTAAAACTAGTTAAAGATCCAGAAGAAGATACTGATGGAGCAAATTTGAAAACAGTAAAAGAAGCTACTTCAACATCATTAAAATTACATAAGAATACTTACGATGTTAAATCACATAGATTAATTAATGTTGGTAAACCAACTGAAGGTTCTGATGCAATTACTAAAGAGTACTTATCATCTGAACTTTTAAATACTTTAAAATTGCAATGGGGTAATAACTTAAAAGATGGACAAACGTATAATGCTGGAAATTATAGAATAACCAATGTGGGAAATCCCAAAAATGATAAAGATTCAGTTAATAAAGAATATTTACATTCTATAATACCTGAAAAAACTGAACATGGATTTTCTTTTTATAAATTTATTATAAATGACATTGGATACCCAAAAGAAGACGGTGATGCTGTAAACCTAAAATACATCAAGGACAACTGTATTTTACAAGATGCTGATGGAATCGATTGTCATGAAAAAACATTGACAAATGTAAAGTTTGGTTCTCAACCAAAAGATGCTGTTACTATGGAGCAATTATCCAAAGAATTAAAAAAAGAAACATCAAATTTTGTAAAACATGAAGATGCCGTGTTAAAGCGGGGAGATAAATTTATACATGGAAATAAAAAGTTTGATTTAATGCAAGGAAATAATGATGAATGGGATGCAGGACATAAAACAATAACAAATGGAAGATTTGGTATAAAAGATTCAGATGTACCTCTTATGGTGCAAACATTAATTGCAAGTGGTGGTAGATTAGATACATACGATGGTCGTCATAGAAGAATAAAAAATGTTTATCCTGGTTATGGAGATGATGATTGTGTTACATTGAGACAAACAATAACTTGGGATAAACACTTTGGGACCAAATATGATGCAAAGATGAAGAAAATAATTAATATTTTACCAGGTGAAGATTCAAATGATGCTGCTACTATTGGACAAGTCATAACAACATCAAAAAGTGATTTAACCGCTTACACATGTAATGATAAACGTATTATGCAGTTACAAGATCCTCAACATCCGAAAGATGCTGTAACTTTAGATTGTTTAATAAGAATAGTGGGTAATTTACTTATTGATACCCACAATCATATAGCTAGTACAACGAATCATGTGGTGATTCAACCCGATGAACGAGAAGCTTGGATTAAAAATAGAATCATAAATCAGTATATAATTAATTTGAATAACTAAGTCTTTAAATATAAAAGATTTTGCACAAGTTATTCATTCATGTAAAGTATCTCGTGGAGTAAACACACCTGTTATATAAGACAACATAATGAAGACCGTATCGCTCAGTCATCGTCAAGACAGCGGCAAGAGAGGACGTGGTATAACATCAGCTGCATTATCCCTGCTCAGACGGATTCCAGTTGGTGCTGTTGTAAATCGAACGATAGACGCTTTACCATACGAATTACATCTGCCCGGAGGTTATCAATATTGTGGACCTGGAACTAAGTTGGCAAAACGTTTAGCAAGATGAGATCCTGGAATTAATAAATTAGATCAAGCTTGCAAAGAACACGATATAGCATATTCAAAGTATAAAGATTCAACAAATAGATCAATAGCAGATAAAATTCTAGCGGAAAAAGCTTGGCAAAGAGTAAAATCAAGTGACGCAAATATTGCAGAAAAAGCAGCAGCTTGGGCAGTAACTACAGCCATGAAGACAAAAGCAAAGTTAGGTGGTGGAAGACGTCGCAGAGGAAGACCTGCAAAGAGAGGCGCTCCCAAAAGAGGTGGAAACATTAAAAAAGGACGTCGTAGAACTCATAAGGCAAGTGTAAAGAAGACTTCTGTTTGGCAAATGGTAAAAAACGGAGCAGGTTTATACCTAAGACCATACCGTGTGTACTAAATAAGAAGAATCAATTGATAATTCCAAATAAAGCCTTAACAAATCATCAGTTAAATGATTATGTAAAATGTTTGAAAATACCATTCTTTCGAGGAGTTTTTATGAAAGATGCATTACCAACTAAAATATGGAAAAATGAAACTGGAATAGTAAATTTGGATTCCACCTATGGTCCAGGCACTCATTGGGTATGCTATAAAAAACTCGGACAAACCATTTACTACTTTGACAGTTTTGGCAATCTACCACCGCCAAAAGAACTGCAACATTATTTTCGAAACTCCAAAAACATTTTTTACAATTACAAAAGAGAACAACCTAACAATACTGAAATATGTGGGCATTTATGTTTGGAGTTTCTAGCGAAGAGTGTCAGTCAGCTTTAAGATGTCATCGTATACAGTGTCACTGAGTGGAAATTCATCCACATTGAAAAGTACGCTGTTCCCAGCATTGCGTCTATCCAAGGAAAGATTATGGGAAGCGGCATTACTTGATTTGACTACCTACAATTCAATTCCTAATGTTACAGAAGGAAAAAACAATTTACTACATTATTATGAAACTAAGGATGCTGCAGGAAAATACTCAGAATTGAAAATAATTACATTTCCTACTGGAGCTTATGAAATTGATGATATAAACCAATTATTACAGAAACAACTCGGAGAAGACAATATCACCGTTAAAGGAAACAATAATACTTTAAAAGCAGAAATAACTTCAAAATATTATATTGATGTCAGCTTGGAACAGTCGATTGGCAGTTTACTTGGATTTACAGATACAAAAAAGAAAATCTTAACTCCTGGAACTACTCATTCAGGTGATTCAACTGTAACAATATTGAAAGTAAATAGTATTGATGTCACGTGCAACATTATACACGGATCGTATAGAGATGGAGTTAATCAACATATTTTACATACATTTTATCCAACAGTGGCTCCCGGTTTTAAAATTGTTGAGAAGCCACAAAACTTGATATACCTACCGTTAAACACCAGTTTCATTTCAGACATCGTACTGAACATATTGGATCAAGACGGTCATAGTGTTGACTTTAGAGGAGAAACAATTACTATACGGATACACATCAGAGCAGCAACATAAAAGTCAACATGGGATTATCATTTAAACCGCAACGGAAGAGTCGGGAGCTCAGTAGCTCCTCGACATTGGAAGAGTTAACATCGGAAAACATTCGTTTTCTACAGAAGATTGGATTGAAACTTAACAGCGATGGATATCCTGGATATATCTCAAGGACCAACATTCGACGAAACACTATGGGAGAAGGAATATCACACGCACAACCCTTACACTTCATCAAAATTAAATAATAACGATGAAATAAGGATCCCCATTCAACAACAAGATATTTACACTTTACCGTGTGAAAGTTACTTGTACATCGAAGGACGGGTATTAAAATTGGATGGAAAAACTGCTTCAACAGTTCCTTTTATAAATAACCCGATGGCATATCTTTTTGATGAAATAAGATATGAAATATCAGGGGTGACGGTTGATTCAACAAAAAAGGTTGGTTTAACAACGACATTGAAAGGATTAACATCATTAACACCGCATGAGAAGAATTCAATAGTCACTGCCGGATGGGTTGCCCCCGATAAAGACACTATAACACCAGCTTCCAATGGTCACTTTGATTTTCATGTACCTTTACGATTGCTTTTGGGATTCGCTGAAGATTACAAACGGGTAATAATAAATGTCAAACAAGAATTAGTATTACTCAGATCTTCAACTAATAAGGACTTAATACTTGCAGACCCTGCAACTACGGAAGATAAACTGGAATGGCAACTACAGTTGGATAAAGTTGTTTGGAGAGTACCTCATGTAAGATTGGCCGATGAACATAGAATCCTATTATTGAGAAAGTTAAAATCTGACCGTGATATTGTGATGCCATTCCGAAGTTGGGAATTTCATGAATACCCTACACTACCTCAGACAGAAAGACAAACATGGACCGTCAAGACATCAACTTACTTGGAACGAGCAAGGTACATAATACTCGGTTTTCAAACTAAGCGAAAAGATGTTATCACTGCAAATGCTGGTCAATTTGATCACTGTAAAATAAAGAATTGTAAAGTTTTCCTAAACTCTCAATTCTTTCCCTATGACAATTTGAATGTCATGTTCAGCAATAAACGTTTTTCCATTTTATACGATATGTATGCAAGATTTCAATCATCATATTATGGAAAGACTAATACACCACTATTATCACCTGACCAGTATTATTCCAAGGCTCCAATAATTGTAATCGATTGTTCAAAACAAAATGAATCGGTAAAATCATCAAGTGTGGATATAAAAATTGAAATGGAATTTGAAGAACCAGTAGCGGATGGAACTTCGGCATACTGTCTAATTCTACATGATAAAATAGTTACTTACACACCGCTGACCGGAATTGTGAAGAATGTACTTTAAGAAGAATTGTACAACAACTGCAAATTTTTGAGGTTAGAATTATCTGCTTTAATTTTTGAGGTTAGAATTTCATTTGTGAAAGACAAGTTGAAAACAAACAATTATGTAATTGTATAAATTTCAAGGATTTACGAAAAATATAAAAGCGAGAAAATAATTAGTAGAAACTTCATTCTATCTTCAACCGTCGTATGGGAAACATCATTCGCAAGATGAATTCTACTAACGGAGAAGAAAATACACCTCTAATGGATGATAATAGTTCAGATATAGAAAAACAAGTTGAACGAGAAATGGACGAATTCCTAAAATTCAACAAACATAAGAAGAGAGAAGAAGAAAAAGCTGAAAAAGAAGTAAAAAGGAAGAAGGTTGAAGTTAACATTACAACCAATATTTTAACAGAAGTATTTCTTCGGATTATCTACCCAATTTCTTCATGCATGACAAAAAGTATATCAGTTGGAATTTTAAAATCAATGGATTATTCACCAATTGTTATTTTAAATCATGGAAACAAAATGGTTACTTTCAGTGAAACTACTTGGGAATCTCTCATGAAACATTTACATCTTTTGGAGTGCTATTTAAGTAACAACACATTTGGAAGAAGAACAAGATTAAGTTTATTGGAATCAAATATTGAAGTTGATATAGTAAAACATCGTGGAGGACAAATTGTTCGCTTCAGAGATTTAACTACACATAATGTTAAATTATATTTCACTAAAGAAGAATTTTACACTTTAAGTTGTACTACCGGTCCCGTCACCAGATATTTGAAACAACTAATATTTTCAAGTGCAATAATTAAAGACTATCTAATTGATACATTGGACAAAAAACCATTTGTTCCAATTTTATACGGTCCCGTGGATACTTCAATCTTTAATAGAATACCTCAAGAAGTTGAAATGTGGAGACAATTAAACAACTATCACACCAATTTTAATATTGATGAAGTGGCACAAGAAGTGAAAGAAGAAGAACAATCCTGTCTGTTATAAACATCGGCTCATTCAATTTTTAAGTCAGTTGTTAGTAAGACTTCATCATGAATAAACGGGTTTCGTTTTCTAATGCGCCACATATAATGGAAGTTAAAAGAGGTATAATTGAATTTCAAGCTTTCCGAGGAAATGATGGTAATTTTATTATTAAAGAATTAGTAATCTTGGACATGAACACATCAGTAGTTTATCATTATTTGTTCAAACCTCCAGTACCATTTAATAGACTAACAACTAAAGCGAAAGTTACAAACAAATGGTTGAACAAACATTTTCACAACTTAAGATGGGATGAAGGTTTCATTAATTATAACATGATGCCGCACATTATGAATCATTATTGCAAAGAGTTTAAAATTATCTACACAAGGGGATTGGAAAAAGCAAATTGGATACAATCATTTACAAGCAACGAAGTGATTAATGCAATAATTGATAAAGATTTCCAATGCTACTTCAACGAACTTTGTATTTCATCAAAAAGTTTTAAACATCGAAGGTCGCAGTGCGCTTTAAAGAATGCCTACCGCTTGAATAATTTCCTTCAACAAACTGGTGGGGGTAGTGTCAGTGGTGGGGGTAGTGTCGATTATAAAAGTGAGAGCGCTACCATGACACAGCATGAGTATTACTCAAACCTCCGAAGAGACAACATCTCCGACGGACATTCTTATTAACAAGAAGATTAACAACAACATCAATATGGCATCACAGAACTTACTTCAAAGTTTAGTTGATCAGTTCAACGCTCATTCTAAATCATCAATTCTACCTACAAAGAAATGTTCTGAACTAAAAGAAGAAAAACACTACATCATTCATACTATTAAGAAAATGGAAACTTCAGTAGGTGATGCTATAAATTGCACTTTGAGCGAGGCACCTTATACAATTGGTGATGAAGCAAAATTTCAGATCTTCTTACCAAAGCGCTTCGTACAACTACTTCAAAATGAAGATCTTCGTATAATTCAACCCGGCGCACTCTATTTGGTATCACATGGACCCAGTGGAAACAACTCTACTGAACTTACAATTCATGTAACACCTACTACTGATTAATTTGTACATAACATTATAAATATTTCTTTGTATTTGTTTTTTCAATAAATATGATATAAAACAAAAAAAAAATAAAAATAAAAAAAGCAACATATTGTAATGTCTTTGTACATTACAATATGTTGCTTTTTTTAAAAATTCCACAGGATGACCTTGACCCAATTTTGTATAATTATAAAAGGGGAAATGTACTTGCAAAATTCATCAGTCTACTGCTACCTTTCATACCGTACACATCTCGCTCTTAATCCCTGAATATAAAACTGCAACATGTCCCTAAAGGTCAAGTGTGCATCTTACGATACTAACACCATAACAACTTTTGAACAACTCGAAGATTTAACCAACGAAATGCGAGTTTTACTTACCGGTGGTTATCACTTAACTGTTGATGTTAGTGCTACTAATACAAGAATGTTCACTAAAACAAAATATTGCGATGATGAAATATTTATTTCTACACAACCTACAACTTCTTCATCGCCAACTGGTCAACATAACATCAAGTTCCAAAAGTATTACCAATGTTGAATAACTTTTGACAGACAAAACTACAACTAAAGAATCATGTGATCAATGTGAGTTAATAAAAAGGATGTAATACTTGTATAAATAATCATTCGCTTCTTAGCTCTCACCACGACAAGACCTATTTAAGAAAATGTTGTACAGAATGATGATTCAACTTGATGGAAAAATCTATGGAAAAGATTACAACACTGTTGAACAAATGACTAAAGATATAGATGTATTAGCTAAAGAAGGATACCAAGCTAAATTAATTTTAAAATTCCCTGAAGTACATCCACTATCAATAGAAGAACTAGTTGCTATGGCTAAAGCTGAGAGAGATAAAAAGTCTGAAGAAAACAAAGAGAAACAAACTTCCTAAATTTTAATAATCCTTACACTTGTAAGGTATAATTTTTTAAAACTCCATTTGGATGACCTTGAAATTACCCCCACCACTTTTCACAGTACATAAAACTCACTATTCAACACTATACACTCTTATTCTTTCACTGGACTCCGCAGCGTCAACATGGAAGAGCAAAAATACAAGTACAAACCTCGTTACTGTTGTGAACAACAGTGTACAGATTTAGGACCAATGATGGTGGATGGGTTAGCTTGTACTAAATGTGAATTCTTCGGATCTTGTTATTGCAAATGCAAAACAAAACAACTACCACCACCGGAATTGCGAACTTTCAAATTTTACAAATCAAGATATTTTCATACATGTTGTCCTCAAAGATGTTTCAAATTTCACCCTCTAGATCTTGCTCATTGTCAACGCACCAATTCTCATCAAGATGATTTTTGTACACATATGATAAAAAGATGTAAATACAGGTCAGATTGGTATTCCGATCCTGTAGAACCATCAAATGTGTAATTTCAGTTTTACACTCTTTTTTAAAACTTCATTTGGATGACCTTGAGATTTCCCCCACCACTAGTTCTAATTTTTATATAATATTAAATCATTCCACTTCCAACACTCTAACTAACAACATGGAAAACAAATTTATCAAATTTGAACATATAATAACTGACAGGGAGGAGATGGAAGAATTGTTTCAAAACTTACTTTCTGTCATTAACGAATATCCTATAAGATGGTTCAGAATTGTAGTTCAATATTTAAATCCTGGTGAATTGTTTTCTTCATCAAGTGAAGAAGATGAAACAACTACTTCGGTTCAAATAATTGAATTAAAAGATGGAGAAGAAGAACTAAACGTTTTATTCAATCATAAGCTCAAGGTTCCCTATATAAAAGCCCCCTCCCTAGACAGCCCCCCTCCCTAGACGCCTGCTCAAGGTCACCATTATATAAGCCCCCTCCCCATGCGCCGATCCTCATTCCATCACCGACTCTCCAATAATGAACAACTCTCCATTGGCCCGAATGAATTCTAGTTTTGAAATAAACTCTAAAGAAGAGTTACAAGACATTTTTAATATTTTACAAGAACTTGTAGATAATTTTACAACCATCAAAATGAATTTGGAAATAACATACGATTGTCCTATTTGTGATAAGATTGAAAGTTCGGACGAAGACAGTTTACTAAATCTAACTCCTGCACCATCTGACACTACTGATGGTAATAATGAACAGCAAAATATTTCCCCCACCACTTCTTTGTAATTCTTCGTTCCCCCCACCACTTCTTTATTTAACTAACATTTCTCGCTTTCACTTCTCATTCCGTCTTCAACTTTTGAACTATCAACATCACTTGTTTTAAAATTTCAAACACTACAAAATCATGATGGATATGATGGATGAAGTTCCCTTCATAACTAGAATGGAAGAGGATAAATTGAAATTGGAAATTAAACGATTGGAAATGGAACGGGAAAACCAACTCGAAATGTTACGTTTGTTCAAGCTTTTCAAATACATCATCTAGGGACTCTGCGTTTACCTTCTCATCGTCGTTGGTGTTTGCATTTACAACTCTGTAGTTCATCACAAAAGTTCAACTTGTTTAAACTCTGCTGTTGCACATTAATTATATGTTCACAAATAAAATTCAAAATTTACTTCAGCCTATCCCACTATCACCAACTAGTTCAACTTTGAACTATTTCTGGTAGTAGTTGGGTAGGCTTTTTTAAAACTTACTCTGAATGACCTTGACATACTTTCCAGGCTCCAGTTATAACTGTTGAATTTCAATTTTGAACTAACTCTTAATTCATGCCCAATTCTACTTCAAATTCAGGGCATATGCTCTCGCCATCTGCACCCTGCAGCTGCCCTGGCAGCTGACACCATCTGACCCCTGCAGCTGCCCTGGCAGCTGACGTCACTTCCGGTTTAGAAGTGGCTTTTTCCCACTACTCACGTACAATTAAGAAACCAAGCTACTTGACAGATTATGTTGTAGGATTAGATCCCAGTTCGAAATAGCGTGGGAGAACTGTACTGTCCATTAAAACATGTGTAATTTGTATCATATGATAATTCTATGTTGACATTGTTCTGTAAACAAATATTATTATTCTAATGTTCAATTAAATATCTACTAAAAAATAGTTATGCTTATTAATATCAATTAACAATTAATTAACAAGGACACGATGGTCCCTGCTAATAAAGAAGATATGATGCGAGTTGCCCAAGCTTTAAACCGGGAAGAGAATAAATCTTCATTAAGAGAAGCGAGCTCAATGTAAACTACAAAGCTCTGGAAAGATTTTCCAAAAAAACTTACACGTGAACAAGTTGCTACAGGATCATGTAACGTTACTCTTGGACATTCATTGTGCAATCGCGTATTTAGCGATGAAGAAGAAAAACGTTAGAAGATTACCTAAAGCAAGCCGCTGATATTTATTATGGCTTAACACCAAAGAAAGTTCTGCAACTGGCCTACAATTATGGAATAGAACTAAAGAAAAAACACTTCCTTTGAAATGGACTGACTCAAAAATTGCAGGCCCTGATTAGTGTACGTCATTCCTAAAACGTCACCCTACGCTTTCGTTGCGTAAAACCCAAGCTACAAGCTTAGCGTAGGTTTCCAACTAGCAGGAACCCACAATGTACTGCGATCTCTGCTCGTGCCGTTGCTTGAAAGACCCTTGGGTTCGAATTCTATACAGCGGGCATCGATACGATTCTCATAGCTAATGATCTTGTCTTGCAGGATATTAAGAGATGAGAATTGTGTAGGTACTCGGCAACCGACGAACTTCCCCGAAAATTCGCTATTCGGGGACAGTCCGTCGATATTTTAGAGAACACAGTTGTGCACGTCGCCCTCTACCCAGTGACAGTGGATGATGTAGGGGTCAACGTGGTGTGTTTGGCAAATCCATTGGAAGGCCCAATGGCCGAGGACAGCTGAGAAATGGGGGTTCTGTTCAATGGACAACCAGTTACAGTAACGTTTTGGCGTTCCGACTCAAAGTTGTATCAGTTTGATCCTCACCCAGTGAATGAGAGCCGTCAATATGACATCGCGAATAACAACAACAACCTGGCACGGCTGTTTCTATGCTTCAGTTATCCATAACTGGTCTCGTTGTTGTTGTCAAACGCGGCTCTTGATGGAATTGCGAGGCAATACTCCATTACTCGGCTGATCCTTAGACGCCACGTTGAGTGCATGCAACCGGTTCCAAGGGCTTTGGATACCCTTCCGCCTGCTATGAATACACCGCCAAGGTCGCGTAAGAGAAAGAACTTCCTCGACTCAAAATTAAATATAAGTCCAAGAGTAGTATTATCACCTCTAAAAAGTCTAATTAAACGCAAAGTCATTGGAAGGTCAAAAAAGGTCAGGCGGGGACGCCGTTAAGTATTGAGTACTTCTAGAGACGAGCAAGTGAGAGAGGCACAAAGGCGTTACAAGCAACGGAACCCTAAAATCAACCGTGACGCTGTTCGCCGATACATAGCAGAACACCCCGAAGTCAATGTGATGCTGTTAAACGTTACGGCCAACGGCATCCTGAGGTCCACAGAGATGCTGCTCAGCGTTACAGCCAACAGCATCCTAAGGTCAACAGAGACGCTGTTCAGCGTTACAGCCAACAACATCCTGAGGTTAATAGAGATGCTGTTCGCCGTTACAACCAAGAGTATCCTGAGGTAAACAGGACTACTCTACAACGCTATTTCGAATTACACAATGGTGCATTCAGCCAAAGACAAACATTGTTTCGACTTAGAAACCCAAAGCTCGACGAGCTCCGTCACTTGCCTGCCTCACTTGCTCGGCGTATGTGCACACTAACGGCCCTGTGGCACATTGGAGCGGTGATATATCAAATCATGTAACCCCTCACAATTTAAAAAATATTAGCCTTTGGAGTGACGATATACTTGTCTGTCCTTGATGGAAAGAGAGATGAAACATCATTGTACAATAAATACCCCCCGTCGCAGCAGACCTGCGTACTCAGCGAATTTCCAAATTAGTATTATTAATTTTGACCACATAAACCTGTAACCAAATATCATCACATGCTCATAAACAGGGAAATAAATGTCTATTCTCCTTATGATAAATATAGGGAAAGAGTATGCAGGTATGCTGCCATGGGGAACACTAAAAGTAGGTTTTTAGCATAAAAAATTTATTTCGACCAAATGAAGCCATATATTAAGTTTCATCAATATCTGTCCATTGCTAAAGGAGTTTGCCTATTCTTCATATGATTAACATGGGAAAAGAGTACGCAGGTTTGCTGCCATGATAACCACAAAACAAGATTTTTTACCATATACGGATGAATCTCAACCAAATGAAGCTGAATACCAAGTTTCATAAAAAATATAGGTTAATAAGTGAAATATTAACACATAATTATTTTCCATTATAAGATTAACATTGCAGCCTCAAAATACAATGTACTGTCTTTAAACTTATTAATATCTCAGTAACCAATGGAGATAGAGCGAAGCTTCAAGATACTAAATTGTATGTTTTTTTTAGCTCAATCCAATGGTTAAAATAAAAATTTTAATTAAAAAAAAATTATATATGAAAAATGAAAAAACCCATTTTTAGGGTACAAAAATCCCCAAAACTACTCCTTCCGGTAGGTCGATATGTCTGGTTTACGAACTCATCCGAATAAACGTAGGATTACACATCTCTACCAAATTTGGTGTCGATCGGACCATTTTTACGAGAGATATCGTGTCTAGGGACACACACACACACACACACACACACACACACACACACACACACACACACACACACACACACACACACATATATATATATATATATATATATATATATATATATATATATATATATATATATGTATGTATGTATAAATATTAATGACTATTATTTTTGGTCTCTGGGCACCTAAAAACAAAAAAGTAACATGGTCCCGGGCTTAGGTCTCACCATGAGACCTACGGTAATAGCTTATTCTCTATGGGAAATTCGCTTAAGATAACCCAATAGCCAACATTGATTCCAGTCTTCGCAGTCCTTTATTTTTCCAAGGATTTAAAATAGTCCAAATAAAAGTCCATATTTTCATTATTACATGCCGGAACTACTGATTTTACATCCTTTATTTTTAGCTTGTGATACTTCCTTCTTCGGCGCAGGTTCGAAGGTGACTTTTCTGCGAGAGTGTGCATGTACTTGAAACGTGCATAAACCAAGCGGTTGAATATTTTACATGCACGGATTTCACCATTGCAGTAATAAACCATTATTGAGTATTGTTTTTAGGTATTTCATGATCAACGGTGGGCACAGGTGTTTTGTGGTAGAAAGGTGTCAGTGC
>JAQYXR010000941.1:0-48708 GCA_030545055.2 Neoaliturus tenellus
ATTCTGATACTTAATAAATTATTAATAACTTAATTTTGTTTATATCTTTATATTCCCCCTCACGCTGAATAAACTTTTCCACAAGTTTATACAATCCTTAATTCTCTTGTAACTTTTTTTTTTTTTATTATTTACTTTATTTTTTTTTTTGTTAAATTAATGTAGATTACAATATACTGTGGTAAAGGGGGAGAAAGTAAAAATATTTAATAGAAAACGAGAAATCCAACCTTTAGTGATAACATATTATTTAGTTACTCTGAAATTGTTAAAAATGTTTGAACATTTTTTTCGGACAGGTCATCTTACTGCCATCAATTAATACTCGCAAAAGTAGATGTTGAGCATTTCACGTGACGATTACCTTGGTTTTTAACCTACTAGAACTTACTGTAAAAAATTGTTGAACAGTATAGTCATTGAAAATAGTGAACCTTAAATTAATGATAAAGTAAGCTACGGTAAAATACTGGTACCTGCCCCCGTCAGTACGGCTTCAGAAAGGGACGGTCAACGATCGACGCTGTCACCGAAGTTCAGAGAGCTGTGGAGAGAGCCGAGAGCCACAACCATTTCTCCCGCCGAGTAGTGCTTCTTGTTACGCTTGATGTCAAGAATGCCTTCAACTCGGCGAGGTGGGCCGATATGTTGGATGCGCTTCGCAACACCTTTCGTATTCCTGCATATCTGTTGCGGCTCATCGAGGATTATCTTACGCTCTCGAAGCCTGATTTATTACACGAGGGACGGAACGCGGACGATGGAAGTCACTTCTGGTGCCGCACAAGGTTCAATACTCGGCCCGGATCTCTGGAACGTTGCCTATGACAGCCTCCTGAGGTCCGAGATGCCTGAGGAAACCACTTTGGTTGGGTACGCCGATGACGTCGCAGCTCTCATTGCTGCACGCAACGTTGAGCTGGCCCAACTGAAGTTGAACTGAGTTATGCGGGTGGTCAACAACTGGATGTCCGATCACGGTCTCTCACTTGCTCTCAGTAAGACGGAGATCGTGATTCTTACGAAGAAGAGGATCGACACCGTCGTCCCGTTTCGAGTGGGAAGGGATTTGGTCACATCAACTCGTGCCACCAAATACCTCGGGGTTATGGTGGACACCAAGTTAAGCTGGAGGAATCAGATCTTCCGTACGGCGGACAAGGCCGCCAAGGTAGTGACTTACCTTAGTAGGCTGATGGCCAATGTCGGGGGTCCCCGATCCAGCAGAAGACGTCTGTTGATGTCCGCGGTCCAGTCCGTGCTTCTTTACGGGGCAGAGGTGTGGGCAGGCGCTCTAGATAAGGAGTGCTACAGGTTGCGACTCGCCCGGGTTCAGCGTCAAGCTGCGCTCCGGGTGTGTTCCGCCTACCGGACAGTGTCCGAGCCTGCCGTCCTGGTGGTCGCCGGAGTCATCCCTGTCAAGCTCTTGGCAGGGGAGAGGAAAGCGATTTATCAGAGACAAGGCGAGATCGGCAAGGACACGGCAAGAACAGTAGAGCGCTCCCGAACCTTCCAGCAGTGGCAACACAGCTGGGAGCACGACACCCGAGGACGATGGACTGCGCGACTTATCAAGCAGGTCCAACCATGGTTGGAACGGCGGCATGGGGAGGTGGACTACTACCTGACCCAATTTTTGACAGGTCACGGCTATTTTCGGTCGTACCTGAACCGGATGGGAAAGACCGGTTCACCGGACTGCATTTATTGCCCGGGTGTTACCGACGATGCGGAACACACATTCTTCCGCTGTCCCCTTTGGGAAGGGCCCCGCCTGGAGGCCACACAAATCTTTGGTGCATTTTCGGTGGACTCGGTCTGCCAAAAGATTTTGGAGGATGAGGGCAACTGGGATTGTTTGTCACAGTTCGTCCGGGGCATCCTCCTGGAAAAGAAAACCGATCTGGACCGCGAAGTGGCCCAGATCCCTTGATCGAGCGGCTGGATAAGGAGCGAGCCCCACGGGCGTAAGCCAAATTTAGGCCTAGCCTGACGTAATGTGACAAACAATTCCAGGTTAGTTTCCTAAAGAGTAGAGGAGGTTTTTTAGTGGGTAAACCCGTTTTTAGGGGAGCCCCACACTACAGGCTGGCCACCTGTGTGCGTAGTGTATTTTTCCGCCTCTCCCTCAAAAAAAAAAAAAAAAAAATACTGGTACCTTGAAGGAAAAGGTTTCTATCATGATGAAGACCATGTTCTAAAAGCTAAATGTTGAGCTCCCACTATCCATAACCTCAGGTTTCCAATATATTTTGTTGTCTAAGGATGTGTTTATATCTTTAAAAGGATGTGGATGTATGTTCACAAATTGGAGCCTTGAATTTGAATTGATAATATTGCTTTGAATTAATTAAATGTTATATTACTGTATTCAGATTTTTCAAAATATTGTTTTTAAATTCACAGTAGGCCTATCTTAAAAAATTAGCTTCTTCAACTCTATATAACATGCTTGGACAAAATTTTTTAAGATTTTATTTATATAGGAATTGAACTGCATGATATTTGGTAATCATGCTAACCATAAAATTTTAGACGGTTTTGAATGTTTTAATAACTTTTTTAAAAGACAATATTACTGTAGTTATGGCAATACAAAGCTAGTTAATAGCTTCATCGGAATCAGTCTCACAGTCAAGCCAGACTGATCGTCCATCGAGCTTGTAGTGTAGGAATGTAGCCAGATCATCGGCCTACCCACTGAGCTGCTACCAAGGTATGTACCCTAGATTGTTATGTTGCCTGTAGTGTGTTGCTGATGCTTGGTTTTGTATACTTTGTATGATTGTTAAAATATAACTTATGCATGATCTAATTCAATTGCGGTGACATAAATAATTTGTCATTATTTCCAAAAGTTTTCGTCGAACAACTCGCAATGGTCTTGGATTATGGTGCAACTTCCCAACCCACTAAAACATTAAAAATCCTATTGACTACTAATATTTGATATTTATGTCTTTAGGTAGGTAGTATTTTTTTATTGATTAGGCCTCAAATTAAAATGAAAGCTGATAATTTAATTTTAAGGTGAGGGTTAAATTATCGCCAGAAAAGAGTAACTGTTGGAAAATAATATTATTGTTTTGGTGACATTTTATTCCCGCAACAAAAATATGTCTATCGACACAAACCAGCTAAATATCATCATCTTGGTCGTTAATGATAGTTCCAGGAATCTGCACGAGAATGTGATCTCCCATGTACTAGGTACTGACTTGTTCATAGCATTTCTCAGCCTTCTTCCATTACCTCATCGACTTCTAAACTGGATCTTTCTAAACCCTTCTCTCATTTACAAATTATGGATATCCCACAGAGAGTACTCTTCTTTGCTTACAAATAGGTTGGAACAAGACCATGTTTAATTTTACGTAATCTAATAATCTTTCTAGATTTTGTTACACCTATTGACCTTAGGCATTATGAATAGCTTACGCGTTATTATAAATAAATATTTAATAAAATAAAAACGCAGTTACAGTGCTTTAATCCGTTATGATCCAGCGTAATCATTTCTCTAAACAGAGATGTCGCAATTTTTGTATCCAGTTTTGGGATTATAAGAAACAGTTTTCTCGGCATTCTGGAGCAAAATACCCCATATTTCAAAGCAGTATTGGCACACACACAGTAAACACAATTAATAAACATCATATTCTGTGTTGATCAAAGTGAAACTCCCAAAGAATCGACCAATCGCGTCAACTTCCACACTAGCATGCACAGTTTATTTTAAATAAAATAAACAAAATTTATGTGGACCCTACCAACAACGTTGCCACTGATCGGCTAACCCTTAAGAGTTGCATCACCAGGTCAGGTGTGGTCGTATGCGGGAGTCTCAACTTTGCATTATTGTCTTATCCCTTGTTCTAATAACTTGTCTGATAAAATAATAAATCGTTATGCTATGTCACCATAGCCATACAATAGGAAATCAACTTATAAAGGGTAGGAATATTACTTCTTATTAAATTATCTATTTGCATGTTATTATTTTGATTGAGTAAAGTTAATAATATGTCGTATTAGAATATTGCTGATGATAAGGTATTAATGATAAGATTATGTTTACCACATTAAGACTACAGATTATCAGTTTGTAAACCAATAATCAAGCCCTATAAAAGCCAATTTGCATTTTGTCCTGTTTTTATTTATTTAACTACAACAAATAAATTTGAAGATAGACAGAAAAGTATCGGTAAGTTTTGTTTATATTATTTTCAGAAAGAAATTCCAGAGTACAGTAATATCTATCAGAAGAATGTCAAATTAAAGTAATGAAATCACAAAGTATAATCAAGCATCAAAATTTGAAGTAATGAAAAAATTCAAGGTACAACGATAAGAAGAGGGCTAAATTATAGTAAAGAAATTAAGCAACGAACGAACCAACAAAATCTGAGGTGATGGAAAAATTTAAGTAATACCGATGAAAGGAGGTCCAAATTGTAGTAACGAAATTAACTAACAATCGAACCAACCAAATCTGAAGTGAAGGAAAAATTAAAGTAATAACCAAGAGAATATGTCCAAATTGTAGTAACGAAATTAACCAACAATCGAACCAATCAAATCTGAAGTGAAGGAAAATTCAAGTAATACCCATGAGAAGATGTTCAAATTGTAGTAAAGAAATTAACCAACAATCGAACCAATCAAATCTGAAGTGAAGGAAAATTCAAGTAATACCCATGAGAAGATGTTCAAATTGTAGTAAAGAAATTAACCAACAAACGA
This sequence comes from Neoaliturus tenellus, assembly GCA_030545055.2. Taxonomy (NCBI): domain Eukaryota; kingdom Metazoa; phylum Arthropoda; class Insecta; order Hemiptera; family Cicadellidae; genus Neoaliturus; species Neoaliturus tenellus. The sequence continues at coordinate 4,747 of JAQYXR010000941.1, forward strand.
ACCAACCAAATCTAAAGTGAAGGAAAATTTCAAGTAATACCCATGAGAAGATGTCCAAATTGTAGTAACGAAATTAACCAACAATCAAACCAATCAAATCTGAAGTGAAGGAAAATTCAAGTAATACCCATGAGAAGATGTTCAAATTGTAGTAAAGAAATTAACCAACAAACGAACCAACCAAATCTGAAGTGAAGGAAAAATTCAAGTAATACCCATGAGAAGATGTCCAAATTGTAGTAAAGAAACTAACCAACAATCGAACCAACCAAATCTGAAGTGAAGGAAAATTCAAGTAATACCCATGAGAAGAGGTCCAAATTATAGTAACGAAATTAACCGAAAGACGAAGAACAAAATCTGAAGTAGAGGAAAAATTCAAGTAATACAGATCATAAGGAAGCAAAATTAATGTAACGAAATCAGCAATCATCGCCAACAAGTAGTAAGTGTAATAATATTCAATTTACAGTATAATATTTATTTAAATATTTTTAAACAGGGTAGTTAAATTACGTATTTTAAGTTAAGATACTTAAACAGCAAGAAGTAGCTGTATCACATGTATTTTGGTATTACTTCAAAATGCAAATTGGCTTGAGGGCTTAGGTAAAAATTATGATATACAATCAATTCATATATACTGTATGTAGATATATCTATAAGTCAGAGAAGACACATAGGCCTAAACCCTTTCGGTCCCAGCGTACACGATCGTGTACGCACTTTTCAGTTGCTATAGAAACACATTAAAATTAAGTTTTCTACCTCTTAGTCCATTTGTGTGTTTCCTGTACGTTTTATGAAGAGTATTTTAAGTTTTCATAAGATTCTGAGTTGGTAAGCCTGATTTCCATTTGTGTATTTGGACCCATGTCGGACCACCTGTGCTGCCAGCCATGAAAGACCTGTTTTGTTATTCAATTTCTAGATAATTATTGGACCAGAAGAATAAAAAGTTGTAAATAACTAATATAAAAGGTCTGTAGTATTATCCTAAATAATAGTTATAACATGCAAATAGTTTTATTGTCTGTAATAAATGTTTAAAAACTTATGTACACGCTCGTGTACAATGTTACTCAGAGGGCAATCTTTACTAAAATGCCGTTGTACACATTCGTAACCATTAGGACTCAGGAGTGCAACTAACCAACATTTTGAAGCGGGTAAAACCATTGAGACTTCAACCAGAAAAAGGGGGCGACCAAATTCTGTGGAGGAGGACACTCGACCACAGTCAAAGACTCCAAAGCATTACGAATCGCGTTCTTCTACAGCTGTTCAGTTTGATACAGTGGACCAACTACCCTTTCACTGTGGAAAAAAGGGACCTGGGAGATGCAAATTGGTTGGCTGCAAAGGCAGGTCACATTTCAGATGTTCCAAGTATGAAGTTTACCTGTGATTGTCGAAAATGAAAAAAAGTTTCTACGAATTTCACACGAAGTAGAGAAAAAAATCGCTATATACGTTTGACAATTTTTATTACAAGAATTTGTTTTTTTTCTGTAGTTTATAATAAACCTATTTTATAAGTTTTAAATTTTACTTTAGATTTTCCCCAAGGTTGAAAAAATTATATTGTGTCACATTGTACACAAACGTGTACATTATATATGTATTTAATTTTAATATATAAAAATTATAAAAAATCGTTTTAGGTCTTCTGAGACACTATACAATCCAGGTTTAAAAGGATTTATTTTAAAATTTATTTTTAAAAGGCTGGGACCGAAAGGGTTATATATATATATATATATATATATATATATATATATATCGTATGGCTCATTCAGCCAGCCACCATGGTTTAAGAATAATAAAAAAAATTCTGCGGTGCAGAGCACCTGAGTCACTATAAGTACAAATCTAAACACTAAAATAAAAAAATAAAAATTAGATCTCTCTTTATAGAGCTAAATCCAGGGCGCTAAGCCATTGCAGCCCAGCTTCACTTGAGCTTTGCAGACCGGCCAATCCTTCGGGGAAGGCACTCAGTGGGCACTCTTCGACTATGTGTTCCATAGTTTGATACTCTGCTCCGCAGTCGCATGACTGGTCTTGTGTCATTCCCCATTTGTGCTTCCAATAATTACATCTCCCTACTCCAGTGCGGAAACGATTGAGTATAGTCCACTGCTTCCGAGGAAGATTCATACCACCTACCGCTACGGTCGGGTCATCTATCAAGAAGTGGTTCCGACCTTGAAAAGCGTCCCAGGAGGAAGTCCAGTTTGTATGGATGGTGAAGTTCGAGTCCATCAACTGGGAGGCTGTTCGTAGAGGTGGTTTTCGGGACCTCAATCGGCCCGCATTCTGGGGTAGGTAATCATGGATGGGCAGCTGTGGAGCAGATAAGATCTTTGTGTATTCCCTAATGAGTGTATCCCTTCGTCTTATTTCAGGAGGAGCGATAAAAAGGGTTGAAAAAATCGAACAGACCTGATGTGTTTCTGTTTTGATTTAATATACTTTTTATTGGTCAAATTTAAATTAACCATCCTCAAAAAAAAAAAAAAAAAAAAAAAAAACATCCTGTATGACCTATTTTAAAATGTTTCTCATTAGATACGGAAAATAGGGAGTACGTTATTTCAAAAATATAATTTTTTGAGCAGCCAGATTTTACAACATGATTATAATAAGTTACTTATCGGCGGAAAACCTCCCTGTTCAAGTGCTTCTCTTCAAACTCCGTAAGGCTTGTTTGACGCTGTTATTCACACTGCAGTTTTGGCTCAATGATTATAGGTTTGCTTTCCCAGATTTTGAGACAATGCGTATTTATAGAAGCAACGCAGCACGATTGTTATTGTGTTTTAAGATATTTTTTAATATTGTTTCAACGAATCGTGTAACGATAACATCCATGAAACTAATCTCCCTATGGTATTTTTTAGTTTCTGTAAAACATTACTTGCAAGTTAAGGAGACCTTAATGCATACATTTAGTTACAGTTGTCTATACTCGCATTTGTATGCTTATTAAACTCACCTTAAAATAATGTAAACAAAACTTACCAATTGGCAATACCAAATGAACTTGGTGACCAATTGAATGATTGACTTATTTAACCTTTTGAAAGTTGGGTTTTCAGTACATTACTTGGAATACGAATACTTTGGTGTGTCATGACTAAGGCTCATTAGAAAATATTGCCATCAAGCAGAGACACACAACAGAGGTTCTAGAAATATTGAACGCCCTATACCACCTTTAAACATCATTCTAGGTCTTTGTACACTCAGATTCCTGCAAACTCGAGATAGATAGTTAGAGTACGTCCTAAGTTATTGTATTTTTAAACTTTTAAATATGAATTTAGTGTAAATTTTGACCGCTCACCTCTTTCAGCCCGTAATGTTTGGAAGGTCGAGTAGAAGTCTTTTGTCTAATAACTAAGGCCTTCAATTTAATTTTAATATTAATCTATGCTTACACTTTAGATTTACTACTTACGTTTTGTGGGTTGTATCTTTAAGAAGGGAAAGATTGACATATGATTGCGTAAAAGTGGTTTTTTATTGTAATTATTTGTGTGTGAAATGTAATGAGTTAGTCTTTAAATATGTGTTACTAGCTGTTGCCCGTCACGGCTTCGCCCGTGTTGAATTTGTTTTTTAATCTCTTTTAAGACCTATGACATCTTCTTTCTTAAGATATACATTACGATTAATACATTGAAATAGTGTGGGCGGGGGCACCTATGAGCAAAGAGGAACGATCATGTCAAATATTATCCTCGTAGGCCATAGAGTAATTTTTTATCCTGTGAAGCGGAGCCCTAAAGGGTTTCAAAATCTATATTTCCAAAACCGTTTCTTGATGACTTCCTATGAGCAAAGAGGAACATACATGTCAAATATTAACCCGCAGGTCATGGAGTAATTATTAAGTCCAGTAGGTGGAGCCCTAAACAACTTCAAAAACTATTTCTCCAAAAAAAGTTTCTTAGTACCTTGAGTAAACAGGAATATCCACGTCAAATTTTAACTCTGTAGGATCTATGGTAACTTAAAGGTTCTGTAGGGTGGCGCTAAAGGAAATTTGCAAAATCGTTTCCTAGTGAATACCCATGCATGGGTAAAGAGCAACGTCCATGTCAATTTCCAACCCCGTAGGCCATAGAGAAATTCTTAAGTTCGGTGGGGAGGAGCCCTTAATGAATTCAAAAACTATATTTCCAAAACAATTTCTTAGTGACTACCTATGAGCAAAGAGGAACGTCCATGTCAAATTTTAACTCCGTAGTCTCTCTAGTAGTTTTAAGTCCTGAGGGGCGGAGCCCTTAAGGAGTTCAAAAACTATATATGCAAATCCGTTTCTTGGTACCTTTGAGTAAAGAGAAATGTCCTTGTAAAATTTTAACCCATAGGATCTATGGTGACCTAAGGGTTCCGTGGGGTGGAGCCCTAAAGGAAATTCGCAAAATCGTTTCTTAGTGAATGCCCATGACCAAAGAGGAACATCAATGTCAAATTTAATCCAGTAGGCCACAGAGTAATTTTTAAAGACCAGTGGGGTGGAGCCCTAAAGGACTTCAAAAACTATATTTCCAAACCCGTATTTGTTAAATTTATATACAGTTATAGGCCTACTCGAAGCAAATCACACTTAATTATTTTAATAATTTACTTTCATTATCATATCTTTTCAATATTTGTATTTTAACTCACATGTCATTGTTTATAACATTCTTTACTCTTGTTTTGAATATACCTTCATCTCATCGCTCTTTTCAAGGTCTTAATTTCCTTTTAAAAGTTTACCTCAGGTCCTTCAAGTATTTTTATTGGTTCCCTCCAGTATCTAGTATCTTAGTGAATACCTATGAGCAAAGATAACCATCTATACCAATTAACCCTGTAGGCTCTATAGTAATTTTAAAATTATTTGGGACAGACCCCTGAAGGCAATGTGTAAACCACTTTTTATTGAGCACCTATGACCAAAGAGATTACTCCAAATTTCAACCCCGTAGGCCCTATGGTTTATAGAACCGTTGTTTCTTTCCATTCGTATTGTAATTGGGCCATAATTGTAACATTTTGTTGAAATTTATAACACATGTGGGGTAAAGCCCTGAAGTGATTTTTGTGAAAGCGTTTCTTAGTGAACATTTATGAGCAAAGAGGAACGTCCATGCCAAAATTCAACCCGTAGGCCCCAAAAGTAATTTTTAAGTCCCGTGGGGCGAAGTCCTAAAGATGCTTTACAAAAGTGATTCTTAGTGAGCCCCTATGGGCAAAGTGTATCTACCATTTCAATTTCAACCCCTTAGGTCATCTGGTTTTTCATATTCGTTGTTACCTATATTCATATTCAAAATTGGCCATAAGAATAACATTAGACCGAAATTGAAATCGTGTGTGGCAGAGCCCTGATATTATTTCGCAAAACAGCAGTTCCGTAGTGAGCACGTACATATGAGCAAAGAGGAAAGTCCATGTCAAATTTCATCACCATAGATCCTATAGTTTTTCAGATTCGTTGTTTCCTAGATTCTAACTAAAAATTAGCTATGAATAACATTAGATAGAAATTTTGAAGTTCTATGTTGCGGAGCCCTGATAGAATTTCGCAAAACCGTTTCTTAGTAAGCATCAATGAGCAAAGAAGAACGCCCATGCCAAATTTTAACATCGTAGGTCCTATAGTTTTTCAGATTCGTTGTTGCCTTCATTTGTATAAAATATTGGCGATAAGAATAATATTAAATGGAAATTTTGAAGTCCTGTGGGGTGGAGACCTGAAAGAATTTTGCAAAACCGTTTCTTAGTGAGCATTTTTTTACACAGAGGAACGCCCATGGCAAATTTCAACCCCCTATACCCTATGGTTATAAAAATTCGATGATACTGAATGAGTGGTATTTGACAAAGTAGATTAAACCTAACCTAACCTAAATTCTAACTAAAAGCATTTTTACACCAGTTAAATTGTTTACAAAAATAAAAATATTGTCATATGGTTATGTCATCCTATAAATGTGTTATTTCACTAACAGCTGGTAGCTAAATTTGAATATTCAACAGGTAATTGCATCAAATCTTCGAAATCGTGTGGGGCGGAGCCCTGAAGGAATTTCGCAAAACCATTTCTTAGTGAGCACCTATAGACAAAGAGGAACTTCCATTCCAAATTTCAACCTGTAGGTCCTATAGTTTTGGAGATTCGTTGTTTCCTAGATTCGTAGTTTAAGTGCTTCATAAGAATAACATTGTAACGAAATTTTGAAGTCGTGTGGGGCGGAGCCCTGCAGGAATTTCGTAAAACCGTTTCTTAGTGAGCATCAATGGGTAGAAAGGAACGTCCATACCAAATTTCAATCCTGCATGCTCTCTACTTTTGGAGATTCGTTGTTGCTTTGATTTTTATTAAAAATCCCCCATAAGAATAACATTGTAACGACATTTTCAAGTCGTGCGGGGCGGAGCCCTAACGGAATTTTGCAAAACCGTTTCTTAGTGAGCGTTTTTTAGCAAAGATGAACGTACATGCCAAGTTTTAACCCTCTAGGCCTTGTAGTTTTGGAGATACTCTGATACGTGAGTGAGTGGTATTTGACAAATATATAGTAGATTGCCATTTATCAATCATACAAAAAGATAGGACGTAGTGGGATGAAATCAAAAGTGCAATTCCACTAGTTTTGGAGGTCTTTGATATGATGTAGTTGAAAAAAGAGTAGAGATGACAATGTGCGATCAACAATAAATTTCGGTTTTAAGGCGCAATTAACTGTTTTTTTTTTTTTTTTATAGTAAACAAGATATTCTCTTGAAGAAAAAGTAATACATATGTTTTTGAAATATTTAAAAAAGGAAAATTAAAATTAAAATCACTTTAAGGGTAACTGAAAACGGTTTTTGTGGTTTTTATAAAAATTATGGTAAACTACATGGTGTTTAACAACAATAAAACACCGCATTTTTCCAAAAAAATTGAAAAATTAAAAATAACTAGCCAACCAGAGTTTTAAGAAATTAAATAAATAATGAGTGCAATAAACAAATTTGATGAAAAAGTAACATGTATCACCAAAACTTGAAGCAGGCATATGGGTTAAGAAAAAGTACATCCCAATTCACTGATACCTATTACATATATAAAGAAAGTTACGTAAATGTTTTTACCTTGCGAGCTATTGGTGTTCTTGATCGCCGCCCAATATCCGAGACACTGCTCCATGAATCCCAATGACTCCCAGGCACTTCGGTTTTCCTGGACACCCGTGTCAACCCATCCATGGGTTGTATTAATGGACATAGAGTAAAGAGGCTGCGACGTGGTGTCGGTGAGGTAGAGAGCAACGTAGTCTCCTGGCAGGACCGACTCCAGGGTCCAGGACAGCACCAGGGAGCGGAGGGTGGTGGGAGTTACCAGAGGGGAGACTAGCACCTCCACGACGGGGCGGCGGCAAGTCCATCCTGGAGCAGAAGACATCACAGTGAGGTAGAGGGGAACGTAGTCTTCTGGCAGGACGGACGACAGGGTCCATGACAGCACCAGGGAGCGGATGGTGGAGGGAGTCACCAGAGGGGAGACCAGCACCTCCAAGACGTGCGGCGGCCCGTCCATCTTGGGACATAGGACGTAGCAGTTAGGAGTGAGTGACATAGTTTCCTGGCAGTATGGACTAAAGGGTTTAGGACAGCACCAGGAAGTAGATAGCTCCGAAGGAGGATGAAAAGAGAGAAAAAAACATCTGATGCATGTACAATCAGCGGACGAAACCGATTCGTGCATTAACTTATGTCCTCTTTATCACAAATTACTAAATTAAAATAAATAATACCAGGGTGACCGAGCTTAAGATGTTAAAACCATTACTTTCGTTCTCACACAAAAATAAGCTGTCCTGCACACCTCAAACTTATAGACCTAATTATCCTTGGAAACATTTTTTCTTTGCAAGAAGGGATATTAGAATTTCCCCTTCTCTAAATTCAATTGCTGTAAAATTTTCGATTCAGAAAAAAATAGGTGTTAGTAAATTCACTGTGACAACAAAAACAACTTTCTTACACGATGCCTGTATTAAAACAATTTGAGTTCCATACAGTATTACATTATAATAGGATTTAAAGTATCTGGGTCGGATATTTCTATAGCTGTGTTTCAAATCCGGATTTCGCTATAGTGAATTTTGCAAACTAAATTGCCATTCCAGTGTTGGAAGGTTTTGTTGAACGCTGTCAATACAACTGGGTTAGATGCAGGTTGAATTATATTGTCACAAACTAGCGTTGCGGCAAGTAGGTTAATGGCACAAACATTCACTGACGCCGCTGTAACATGACAAATGCGCTAGCTGTTTATTACAGTTTAGTTTTTCCATGTCACTGAAACCGTCCAGCTATGATTTGCAGTAATTGAATTTCGTGACAAAAACCAACAAGAAATTAAATTATGTTTCATTTATAGATAGTTGTAGCGCTAAGTTCTCAAAGGATATTGAATATAGATGTTCATTACTTTGTATTATATTGATGTAATCGACCTAATAAGGAATTTAACTATAAAGTTATTCAAACACTGCTATTTGTAATTTTTGATATTTTGTGGTTTATCAAACTCCAATTAAAGAATGGTATAGCATTTTTTTATTTAATTTGTTATGTAGTCGATAGTTTTGAATAGAATGGAAGTAGGGATAAGTTTTTGGACGAAAAATTATGCTTTATTCGATTGAATTGAAGATTGATATGTTATTATTACATTATGTATAACATAATATTACGATTAATCTAGGACATTTAGACTTTTCTCTTATGAATTCCCCTTTAGTTAAAAAAGATCAACCATATTTCTTTCTAAAACATTTTTTTACAAACCCTTTTTTATATAGCTTATAAAAACACGAAGAAAACTCCCCATTTTTCAATATGCCGGGTGTCCACAAACTTTTTTTCTGATTTCATAGCTTTGCTGCAGGGAAACCATAAGCCCCACATAACCACATGCATCTTACATATCTTGTAATGCAATCTAGTTAATCTAGTTGTCCGTAATTTAATCTAAGGGAATTCAATCTAGTTTTTCCCTCATTAATTCCTTAATACCTAAGCTTGGCTGATTGACCATAATGTGGTTAAATTGCACTAAAAAACAAATGGTGATGGACTGACTAAATTGCCAGACCTTCTCTGGATTTCTTATGTAGGGTTTTGTCAAAGATTTTCTTTTGCTCTTCCCAAGCTCCAAACATAGAAACTCTAAAAGAGAGAATAATAAATGCAGTGCTGACGTTCATTACTCAGGATCTGTTAACCAAAATGAAAGACTTTTTTTATAAAACAAAGCTAATTAAAAGAATTGCCTAGAAGATTTACAGGTAACTCAAGGTGCGCATATAGAAGTGTATTGAGTTTGTTCACAGCTGTTAAAAAAATAAATTAAAAAGTCACTTTTAAAAACGAGATATAAAACGCCATCTTACCAATTTTTTTTCATACTATTCGGTATCTTATCAGGGCAAGACTTTAGAGACACTCGGTATTTTGAAAACACTGGATGATATAAATTTACCTAGCTAGATTTTGTTTCGTTATTTCACTTCAAGAGCATCAAGAAGATTTGTTGAAGAGAATTTGTTTATTGATTTCAAATGCAACTTGGGAACCACACAGCAAGTTGTTTCAAAGTACAATCCCGTCGCTGGCGGCGAACTTGTCACTCAGAGCCGGGTAGAATGCAAATTGAATCGTGGCAAATAAGCGAACACATTCCATTCCAACACGTCTTTTGCGAACGTATTTGCTTAGCTGCTAATTCAGCAAACAACTTGTATATTCAAGAAAACAATTTCAACAATCAGTTTGCTTCTCTTTGATAATATTATAAATACTTTAGACTTCTATGAAACAAACTGTATGCCGAAACAACTGGTTATGATTTAGCTACGATCATTAATAGTTTAGTTGGACTGTACAGTAAAGCATGTATTGTAATGAAAATAAAAGGTAAATCAAGAAGACGAATAAAACAATAAAAAAAACATTAAGAATTTTGGTTCCTTCATGTCTCACACAAACTTAGATTGTTTGAATTATTCAAAAACTAAATCAGTGGGAGAGGAATATTCACCTTTCCAGAATTGTGTACTAATCAAATTTAAATTCAAACACAGTGATAAAATAAAAAATTAGTAACCGGTATTACTGCCAATCTGTTACATCATTTTACATTGCCGCCGTACATCGCAGTCATAACATTAGATAACAATAAAATCCCGTTTTTTTATAAATTTGTTTTAGAAATTTTTCAAACGAGACTACAAATAAACTTTTATGGATGTTAACGTTGCAACGAAATGAAAGCTTTGAAGCTCATAGCCCAAATTAATTACTCCAAAATTATTTCTTCTGTTAATCCTAAGCGAGGAATGCGCTTTTCAAAACAATCGTAGCTGCTCATTTCAGAATATCAGAAATATTTATTCTTATTTAATACGCAAAGTTTTTTTTTTGTGTTGAGAACTGCTTCTACAATTTTCAACCGATATTCAAGTTTTTGGTGTCATTGGATAGGACTTGGTCTGTAGTTGCGTTTCCGCCAAAAATTAATGAAAATCGTCCATAAAAAAGGGCGCTATAAACAAATTTAATTTAAAATTTTCCCATTAGAATAACATTAGGTTTCGGTTGAACATTTTAATCATCTGTTAATGAACAGCTGTAAGTACTTGTAGTTTTTTTGTGATTACTAAAATTCACAATATTGGATTGGTTCTATGTCGTTGATTTAGAACTAAATGTTACTTTTATATTGTATCAAAATAAATTGCCCTATTCCAAGCAACAAGAAGACTAGTTATAACAAAAGTTAATATGTATATTGTAGATTAAAATATAACTTCATGCAGAGTACAATACCTGACGAAAATTAATTTGAAACTGATAAACCTTAAAGGAAAAATATCCAACATTTAATTAGTCCTTATGTGCAAGGAATGATAAATAATATTTCATCTTACATAAGAAAGCGTCAATTGTTATTTTAAAAGGTACATATCGAGTACATAATTCCTTGATCAGGAATAAAAGTATTTCAAGAAAACAAATACTGAGAATTTTCAGATCATGTATTTTTTCTCGCTAAAACGCATGTAAGAATAAATATACCAATTACGTAGATGTTAAAGAGGTCAAATATCTTATACAAAATTAAATATATAAAAATAAATTGAAACATTGTTTTTTTCAATAAAGTCATTGGGACTATATATAAAATTTTTTTGTATATTTACGTTTTTTGGATTTTTATTAAACGATTGTATCGTTTATGCATTTAAAGCTTTAAAATTAACTTATGCCAGGTACAAAAAATTCTAAAAACTAACAAACACTCTAATGACATCGTGCATTTAGTTTATGATTTTATAAAATATATTTTTTATCAAGAAACTTTCCTCACTAAAGAGGAGATATCGAGAGTCGTTAAAGTAGAAACCAAATCTTGGTATATATAAGTTGGAAGATCGAGTTTTCACAAGTAATGTAAAATGTCGCCGCCAATCCCAACTTATTACTCCTTCCAACTTGTCAATTCCCTCCTGATTCGATCCCTCATCACTTTTGGGACAAGCCATTAAAATCACCCTTTGGCAGTTAACAGTTGAAAGGGAAAGTTCTGAGTGATATAAAGCTCTAAATATACTTTTAATGTACATTGAAATAGTGTTTTGCAATTTATTTTATTTTAAAATTTATAAGAATGTCAGAGATAAGTAGGCTCTAACTATTAGCCTACGAATTGGAGTCCTGAACATTAACAATGTATATTTGTAGAAGGCAAGGCTTAAAAACAGACATGTCGCGAGTCCTTGGATAATTATGCACAAATTATGCCTATTGGATCAACATCCAAGCATACTGATTAATTTGATTTTTACATTTTTATAAATTGTGTTTTTACAAAGTTAATAAAGGGGTTCTCTTGTACGTTCTAGGTCAAAGTATAAGGATGTTATAAACTCATAAATGAATTATGTGAACGACAAATAAATCAAAAGAATCAGAAAACAATCATGATGAAAATTGAAGTGTACGAATTATGGTGGTAAGTGACTTTTTCAGAGATGCGGAATTTCAATCAAGCCACACTGAATAACAAGTTTGCCTCGGTTTGTTACCTTAAGTTTGATACGCTTTAGTTAAGTACTCATGAACATTTGAAACTGTCATATGCCTTTAACGTAGTAGAAAGTGTGAATAACTAAATAGGAAACAAAGAACTAAATATTTATTTTAAAATGAATTTGTAATTAATTATTATGCATTTAAAACCATATAAACTATATCTGAAAAATCCATAAAAAGTAAATGTGCTAGATGCTTGCTAAACAATTCAATAGGTGTTGACTATCGGTTTTTCCTATCCAAACCATTTGCCCCTCCGTAGGCCTTGCTGACCGCTATCATTAAACTCACATAACATCGTGCCTGATTTATTATAGTACTGTAAGAATATATTAACTGTGACTGACTTAGGCCTACACCTGAACAGGATTTATGTAGTTTTGAGTAATACAAACACTTTTTTCATCATAACACAATTTTGATCATTATTGCCATATTTTGGGTCAATTGCAGATGTTCATTAAATGAATAATTTACAATTGTAACATTCAGTAGTATTTTACGCGATTCTTTATTAAAAACAACGATAAAAATTTACTAAGAACTTAGTAAGGCATTATCGTTTAGCTTCATATGCTTGATACTTAACACTTTGTATACATTTGTAAATTTAAATTAAAATGAGAAAAACTTGTTATGGTGTTCCAGTTGATGGGAGGATTTGCACTATTATAACGAAAAAATTTCAAAATTATTTAATAAACCTTTTATGTTTGAAAAAAAGATCAGCTGGTCACATATTAAATCATAGTCTGTTTTGTAATACATTGAGACAAAAATGTTTAATGACGCGTTAAAAATACTATTTGTATAAATTCATATTGAAAAATACATTACACTCTTTATATTCATAGAATTTTAATAAGTATTCAGAAAATTAATATATGTAAAAAGTTTCTGTAAACACAAAACATAGAAAGTTGTTAGACACATGAATTATATCAAATATTCTAGTTAGTGGAAAAGAATAATAAAGGTTTTAATTAAATATCAACGTGGATGTCAAAACTGCAAGGACAAGTTGTAATTGAATTCCAAGATTGCTTCGGGCGCTATTGAATATAATAATTATAAAACGAGGACATGTTTTTTGCTGGGATATACTTAAGTCACCTTGGAGTGGATTGCATTTAAGTTAATTAAGGAAATTACAAGTTTATCACTTTAATTATACAGTCCGTACAGTTTTGAACCGTAGGGCAAGTTAGTTACAAAGTTTGTCCTTCTCGTGAACTTGATGGTTGATATTAATTGAAAGGTATCAAAACTGAAAAAAAACATCAACTTAGAAATATTAAGGCTTTAAAGAGACTTATACAGTAATAAAATGTGTTAGTTTAAATACTCCTTGGCTTCATGGTTGAAAACAAGTTAGACATAAGATTTTATGACTTTTTTTTAATTTAATCATCACTTTCAGGAAATTCAGCTTATATAATATAGAGTTTGTAATACACGTTAAACTTTTTATGAAGCGGAACTCGCTACTTATAGAGGTCCCTAGATTATAAATTATTTTTGGTTCCGTTTCCAAGAAATATTCCACTTCACAGCTTTTTAACGACATTCGTTAGTCTTTCAGCATAAAACACTTTACACGTGCCTTTTACCAATGAATACAGAATCTTTTAAGAAGGTCAGGTCTTATGGTTGTTATTCTTCCTATAAATGGGCAAGTCACTTCGTATCATGCTGTTCGATAATGTGTATTCCCCCCCCCCCCCCTTAAAATCCCGACAGCTGTTTGCAGCATTGTGGAGGAATTAGCGTGTTCCAAGAATAGTGTGCGGCCCAATTTATACTCTCCTCGGTCACAGCTAAGTAATTAAAGTGGTATAATATATATATACATATATATATAAAGTTTCTGTATTGAATACAGAATTGAACAAAATGAATATCTTTTATGTTGTACAATATGTGTAATTTCAAAATTTGGAGTTTTTATTGTTCATTTTGTCTGCCATATAAAAGTTCCTAATGTTTTTATTTAGTTATCTTTATATACTGGTAATTCCCACTACAAAAATTCTAATTTTTCAATTCGAACTATTATTTTTATCGTTTTTAATGAAAATTGCCGCTCGCACGGCGGTGGCCAGAAAGTGGTAGGGAGGGTGAAGTACAATCGGAACAGCCAGTGATTTTCGGTGTTCGCTGGTTGGAACAGCCACTGCTGGAAGCTATCGGTGGTGATTAGCCCAATTGAAGAAACGGAGGGGTGTGTAATCGAAGGAGAAACAGCCAGCGCTCGAAGCTACCTCTCGTGGTGGCTTGCCCAATTAAAAAACCTGCAGAATACTTAACATGGGACCTGTTCTTCTTAAAAGCTTCTGTATTCAGCGCCTTTACTTTGCTGGATAAGTTCATTACTGTACTGATTTAAATATTCCACTTCAAAAATTTTTAAAGACATTCGTTAGCCCCTCAGCATAAAACACTCGACACGTGCCTTTTACTAAGGTGGATAAGTTCATTACGAGTTTAAAAACGCAACAAATATTTCATGGAATTTTGACTGGGTTTCAAAAAGATATCTGGCTAGCTTAACATATTGGCTCTCACATGAAACCTAATATTAACGAAAACTGAAAGTAATTACAGTTGAATGAAAAATTTAAAGATGTTCCATCGGAAAATAGAATATTTTTTCTCAGGAGAGATGTTTTGTTCTTCAGTTAAATTTATAAAACAAAAACATCACCATGAAAATACAAATGCACCAGCCTTATAAAATAAATGGAAATAAATTTTCTAAATATTACTATCTTGAATTGATTATCACAAGAGAGAGAAAATTAATACTAGGGCCAATAATACAAGTTTGTCCTTGCGAACATGCAAGGCAAGGAGTTTTGATAACATTATATGTCAATGAACCATATTTGTAATTAATATTAACAAGAACCAATGATTTTCTACAAGTATATCACGGCTAAACTTAATTGTTAGACAATATAAAAATTACTAATTACGCCCCCCTCCTTTTATACAACAAAGCACACAATTGACATATTTTCTGCGAAATTTTGATACGTTATAAAATTATTGATAGTTTTGAAACATAGACCTTCTTTTAAATTATAATTTAATCTTTGAGGCAAATTGACTAAGTTTAAAACCTAAGATTATAGAGTTCTATTCGACTTCGATTAGATATGTCCCCCAATATGATTTTAATGAAAAGTTTTTGACCGTTGACCTTTTTTGACTTGACCGTCCTTTAAAGCTCGGGTTTGTAGGATTTTTCGACACTAATACAGGAGTTTAATTTTATGTATTTATCTACTTTTGCTTATGTTCAAGCTACTCTCAGACTTCCTAAAGCCGTAGAAAGGTGAAAACAGTTCATAAATATGTAAAGTAGCTTTGAAGGTAGGTACATGTCAATTTTCGAAGTTTCACTACTGAAACTAAATCGGTCTAAAATGTATCAAGTTGTACCAGAACTCTTGTATCCCACTGTATAGAAATCAATGAGAAATCACTTAACAAATATTAACGTTAAAAATATAAACAGAAGATTACTTACCCTAAGAAAAAGGCGTTAAAATTTTAAGTAAAACCTGTGTTTTACAATTCAATAAATGTTTAATTGTTTGATTTGCTCTTACAGTGCTTGGAAGTTTGAAATTAGCAAGAAAAAACATTTATTAGAAGGGTCGAATTAATTTACGTTATTAATCACAAGTTCGCTCAAGATTATAGCGAGACGTGGGTAAACTTTCTTGATTTGAATATATTTGAATCTGAATAACTCGGCAAACTTGTTCCCGTTTCGAGAATATTACTAAGAAAGAGGAGTCATGGTTTTAAATTATGTTAAAAATATAATCTTGCATCTTAGTACAATGTCTTAAAAGAGAGAGGTTATAAAAACATTACTTTAATTTTAAGATCAGGAACTCGATTGAATTACAGTAACAATGTGAACATTATCAACTGAATATTGGTTGAAAGTAGTCCATTTATACGTTTATATATTGAAGTGAATAATTTTAACCTACTTATAAACACGATTTAATGTGTTCTGAAATGAAAATTGCTTGTTGTATAGATAAAAGCCTAAGTAGTATAATCATAAAGTTATTTCCAATGTCATTCCATTATTTTTCAATTCCATATAACTAGGTTGAAACCTAATTTTTTTTAACTTAGGGTACAATTCTCTTTACATTATAATGGTAAAATAGCAATCGAGTGAACATTTTATTTATAAATAATTTTCACTAACTCTTTTTATTATTGTTAGATAAGTTTCAATTTCATCAAGGTATTATTATTGTTCAAATGATGTTTTCAAATTTAAATGGTTTACGTTTTTTTAAGATTTTTCATACTATTTGTTTAGAGTCATCGTTATCATATTTTCGAGATAAATGTTTTTTGTTTTGTGTTTGTTATAATGTCTTAGTTATTGATTTATGTATATAAACTTGAAATCAAAATGTGTTATGTGCCTTCAAATAGTTTTTTTCCAATAAAGCCGCTAGTGAATTAGTCAATGTGTTTTTAAAATCACGAAGTAACATAAGATAAATAACATACTAACCCTAACTAGCCCTATATGACTAGCAAAACCAAATAACTACTGACCAGAAAAGTGATATTAAAGTATATAATTTAAGTATAAAAACATTTAGGTTTATGGTGTACAGATTGGATTTGATATGTTAGTTGGTTTTTTATTAGGGATATGATTAACTGATTCGTTATTGTTAAAGTACTCAACAATAGTAACTGTTGCGGACAGCCTACTGCAGTTAACAGTAATGTGTTGGGTGGATGGCAGTAAACCATTATCTGCATGTTCGAGACAGATAAGATACCAACCGCAATACTTTGAAATGCTTCCCGAATAATAAACCGTCTAGTAACAACAAAAGGTAACTTTCTAAGCTTTCAATGCAATAGGGAAAAACTTAGCTCTTTTTTGACGTAACGGATTTAGAAAACATTATCATGTTTTACTACCGTGGCAATCTTCACAGCATTTAGTGTAGTTGTAATCTTTAACAACAGTTATTTTTATCAGTTTTGCCTTTTATCGACGGATACTAAGTTAGTCCTTGACTAATCACCCATGTAAAAAACCTATCATATATTCGAGTTATAAGAATTAAACTAATAATACAAAATAAAGGCAGTGATATTCATAAATCTGTTACAAAACGTCTACAAAGAGGGTTACATTTTTCTCTTAGGTGAATGGATCCACAAATTTAAATTAAATAAATAAATTTATTGCTTCAAATTATAATTTTCTGCTAATACAAAGTAGGTTTTTTTTAGTAACTTTTCTTTTACCTTTTATTCTAGTGACGGAAAGTCAACGTTTCCAAGAAATTCCAATTAGTATATCCATTTCACGCAAAAAGATATCCAAATAAGAGTTTAGGCTTTCTATTTTTGTGGTGTTCTGAGAATCATCAAAACCTCCTTTAACGGGGAAAATGTATTTTTAAATTAGTTACTGGATAAGTAAGTAGCCTGCTTAGAACACAATTATCGTTAAGCTTATTCTAAATGTGGCTAACTAAAATTTTATCTGATAATAATAATAATAAATATTTTATTGATTTAAACAACTACAAAGTTGTGTATCAATGTTAACTTACAAAAATTTGAAAAAGGTTATTAAATGCAGATTATATTAACATATGAGGCTAACACATCCATTGAAATAACTCAAATCAATTTTACAATTTTTTTAGAATAGGTCTAGACTTAATTATTACATAGTATTATAATTAATTTTTAGGGTTCAATTTTGTCCTCAGGTCAGTGTTGGTGGTCCATAAACTCACTAAAACTATAGAATGCACTATTCAATAAAAAGTTTTTCAAATTAGATTTAAATTTTTTCCTACTGGTTTCAATTTTGATATAGTTTGGTAATTTATTATACAATGATATTCCTGCCTGTGATGGAAGAGTAGAGGACAAATTTAGTCTGTGTTGTTGAGGTCTAAAATTTAATTTGTTTTTTGTGTCATAAGAATGAATTTCAACCCCTCGCGTTTGTTCACAGTTGAATTTTGAGAACATTATTGTGTCTAAAATGTACATACAAGGGAGTGTTAATATTCCAAATTCCCTGAAAGAGTTTCGACACGATTCACGATGGTCTAATTTTCCTATAATTCTTATTGCTTTTTTCTGTAGCACAAATAATCTTTGAAATTCTTTTTCAGCGCACTGACCCCAAAACATGATTCCATATTTTATGTGGGGGTAAATAAGGCCGTAATACGCCATTTTTAATATTTTTTCAGTGCAAAATTTTGATAATTGTCTTAGGAGGTAAATGTTAGAAGAAACTTTGGCGCAAGTATTGTCAAGTTTGAAAGTCCAACTTAGTCTAGAGTCTAAATGTAAACCAAGAAATTTAATTGTTGAAACTTCCTCAAGGACTGACTGATTCGTCTATCATAATTATCGGTGAGTTTTCATATCTCTCAACCTGACGGCAATTAAATTTGATGTAGTTTGTCTTTTAACAGTTAATCTTTAAATTTTGTTCTGAAAAATATTGAACGCAAGAGTTTAGATCTTTATAAGCGCATACTTCCATTTCATTTTTTGATTTGTCATTAATGCAGAGAGTAGTATCATCTGCATATTGAATTATTTTGAAAATTGAATAGAGCACTGACAATTGTTAATATAAATTAGGAATAACAAAGGGCCAAGTATTGAACCTTGAGGAACTCCACATGTAATTTTCAATTTATCAGACATTTTGTTTGAAATTTCTACTTGATGGCATCTGTTATTTAAGTAAGATTGAATCCACTTATGAGGTATTCATAATTGTATAATTCATTAAGTAGTAATTGATGATCGACACAATCGAATGCTTTAGACAAATCAAGAAAGATTCCTACTGGTGTACAGTGCTCTTCTAAGCCTTTAACAATTGATTCAATTAAAATGTTGATTGCGTCCATTGTCGATTTACCTTGTCTAAACCCAAACTGATGTTTAGACAGTATATTGTGTTTATCTAAATAAATAACTAATCTATCATAAAATATTTTTTCAAAAATTTTACTAATTGTTGGTAAAATTGAGATAGGTCTGTAATTAGTAGGTAATGTTGGATCATCTTTTTAAAAATAGGTATAATTTTAGCACATTTCAGAGAATTTGGAAAATATCCACTTGCAAAAGAAAAGTTAATTAATGTTAATAAAGGTTCAAGTAATTCATAAGCACATTGCTTGATAAGCCACATAGAAATGCCATCAGCATCACAGGTCTTTTTTGAATTCAGATTTTTTATTGTATATTCAATTTCATGTAAACTAACAGGTGTTAAAAGCATTGATGACGATGGAGACTTGTCATTAACATAGTTACAAGTATTATAATTTTTTAAATTTGAATTTGATACAGTTGAGAAAAACGTGTTCAATGTATTTGCAACAATTAAAGGATCTTCAATAATATTGTTGCCAATTTTTATATGGATTGGTTTAGGGGAGGCTTTTTCTCTATTATTATTTATAATTTTCCAAGCGGTTTTGGATATGTTTTTGGAAGAAGCAATTTTTTTATTAATTTCATACGTTTTTGCGGCTTTTATAACTCTTCTGTAGATACGTTTATAATTTTGAAAAAATATTTGAAAACTTTCATTTTTGCAATTTTTTGCATATTTGTAATATATTTTTATTTTTTTCCTGGATACTAGGATTCCTCTAGTGATCCATTTATATTTTTGTTTCGTATTTAAATTAATTTGTTTGAATGGACAGTTTATATCTAAATTATTTAGTAGTCGGAACCGAAAGAACTCATACATGTCTTCCACGGTTTCAAATTGATTTAAGATATTTCAATTTTCCTTTGACAAACTTTGTTGTAATTTTTCCATATTGGTTTTATTATACAGTCTTCTAAAAGCAAGGTTTGGCGAATTGTAACTAGGGACATAATTTTTAACTGAAACTAATTGTGCATCGTGATCAGCCATTGCCGTAACAATTACTGAAATATTAAGATTTGAAATGTTACTTATGACGTTATCAATAGCACTTTGACTAGTGGCTGTCACCCTAGTAGGTTCGTTGATGGACCACTTCAGATTGAATGTATTTAGTAATTCCTTAAATTTTTTTGTTGTATGGTGATCTATATCGAGCACATCAATATTAAAATCACCAATTATAATGTACTTTAATTTTTTTGAAACCAAATTTTTTAGAAGAATTTCTAGTTTTAGAAAGAAATCTTCTATGTGACCTGAGGGTGATCTATATAAGCCAATTACCAATAACTTGGAATTGTTTTGATCAAAAATACTTATACCGCTAACCTCAAAGTTTTTATCAACTGAAAAATTTATGTTATAATTAGAATATTTTAGTCTTTTTTTAACAAATATTGCAACACCACCCCATTTGTAGTTTTTACGTTGATACGAAGCAGCACGTTCATAATTATCAATTTTAAAATATTCAATGGTTTTATCATTAAAACCTTGTTCAGAAATTACTAATATGTCTGGTGAGAGTTCATTACAAATAATTTCTAACTCATTAATTTTATTGGTGGCTACCTGTGAATTTTGGTGCAATATTCTAATATTGCCTTTATTATTGTCTGTTTGATTTGGTATAATGTGCTCTGTATTGTTGGTTTTAAATTTCTTAAATTTAAATTTTAAATTTCTTTTGATTTATTTGACGTACTTACGCAATTTGGAAACCCATTTGTTAAATCTATGGATGTGTTAAGTGGCCTTAAACTAAAAAACAACCAATTTTACAACTTGTAGATGCTTGCACACAATGCGTTTCTTCAGTCATTGCTACAATTTTTTGTTTTTGTTGGTTTTTGTCCAGACATCCTTTATTTTGGTTAGTGAAATTATTTTTCCATTGGAAATCAACCATTTCTTCTCTTCTCTTCCATTCTTGTACATTATTTTGTTGCATACTTGATCTTGTGAACCCAGGTTGAATTTTCTGTTCTAAACATGGAAATTCTTTCAGTGAATATATGTTGGGAAAATTTTGAATCAGATTATTATTTCCTTCATAGATGGATGTATTATTCGTAATCTTATCCTTCTTTGAAATTCCATCTATTATTAAAGAAGCCAATTTTCTTTTGCCAAACTTGTTTAAATGGAGACCGTGCTTCGTATATAAGTTTCTTTCAAATGACGACAAAGAGATAAATTTACAATTTGAAAAAGATTTTGTTATTTCATCCAATTTGTGATTTATTTCCATTATTTTTTTATTCAAATAAGGTTTATCAAATCGTTTGAGGATTCCGCATATAACAACATTAGTTTTTGTAGTTTTTGACAAAGTATTTTTCATGTCTTCCAGAATGTTATTGTTAGAGTTTCCATGAGATATATTGTTTATGCCGCCTATAAGGATCACTGTATCATTTTTACTAAAGTCCTTTATCTCGTTGTCAATTCTTGTTACTATATCACGGATTTTTGCTCCAGGATAAACTATAGTCTGAACAATCGTATGATTGAGATTTTTATTTAGAATTTCTCCTAAATTTCTACCGTGACTGTCCGATATCACTTTAAGTTTTGGGTTTAACTTGGCTTTTGTATGTGAAACTTTAGGTTTTTTGTCTGATTGGTTGTATATAAACGGTGTTCCTTCCTTAGTATTCGTCATTCTCACATCACTGTCATTTATTGTATTGCTTGAGGGCGAATTCCTTTCTGGGCAAAAAGCATTCAACAGAGAAAATCTGTTGAAAACAGATATAATAAACTGAAAACAGAAATAATAGTTGTGATATATTTTTAACTGAACAGCTATTTTAGAATCAGCCTTTACCTCGCGATTTTAGATGAACAAAAAAGTCCCTCTCTTATAATTCTGTCTTATATCCAATCTGTTGAACTCTGAAGGCTTCACTAAAGTCTAAAAAAGCAAATACAGGTTTTAAACTAAAAAAAAATTAAGTACCATTATTTTACTGTGTCACACTGACAAAAATACATATCAAAGTGAATTTGAAAACTCCGAATGTTATGTGCTTATTCCAGATCTTTTAGTTGATTTTTTATGTATGAAAGCAAAAAATCTTATTGCAATAAAACTATTATAATTCAAAAGAACTTTACTACCTTGCAAAAATAAATAAATAATGGCATAAACTATCAAAAGTTGTCATTCAAAATTTACTGACTCCCAGAATCTTCAATAAAAATTTTGATCACTTATAACAAAAGAGCAACAAACTAGAAGATATTGAAACTTACGTTGATCAGCCAATACCAAAGAGTCCAACAGGAAAAACACAACCACCGGCCACAGCCACATGGCCCAGCTGACTGGCTACACTGTTTATAATCAGCTGATTAGCACTTGTTGGCAACACTGACACTCATTGTTGCCAGAGTTCCGGTTCCGGCCTACTTCCTCGCCACAGATGGCGCACTCTGCATTGACAATCGGGAAGCGGGAGTTCCACTGTAGAAGCATATAGGTG
Source organism: Neoaliturus tenellus (assembly GCA_030545055.2). Classification (NCBI taxonomy): domain Eukaryota; kingdom Metazoa; phylum Arthropoda; class Insecta; order Hemiptera; family Cicadellidae; genus Neoaliturus; species Neoaliturus tenellus. Next base: position 27,373 of record JAQYXR010000941.1, read on the forward strand.
AACGTGAAGTGAGAGTTCTTATCAGTCCTTATCAGCCGGACGGTGGGAGCGGGATACAAGGTTTTCTTGTTTGAGAGTTCCGATGATATTGCTAAAGCGAGTTTTATTTTTAGTTTCTGGACTCTATAAGCCTCCTTTTAACTTAAAATACTTTCTTCAGTAATTTGAAGTGAAATTACTTCTGGGAAAGTTTTTCTTACTGTAATTTTATGTGTAATTAGACTGTAATTAATAGTGAAAGGCAGGCGTAAACCCGGAAAACTTTTGAGTAGACTATACACATTAATTGATAGACACCTTATGTCTTTAGAGATATAAAGGACTTTTTTGACTCATAAATATAAACTGATTTATTGTGAGAATCAAGTAAAATCACGTAGCCTGCATCATAATATTAAAAACCTCACTTAAAACACAAATAAATCAGTCTATACATAAATTTTCGTACATTCAATACATTTAATACATTAAATTAAGAATCGACTTTAACGACCTTACTCCTACTGTATGAATATGACAATATTAAAAAATTGCGATCGATATGGATATGAATTATATTCACGGTGCAACTTTTACACAACCTGTATTGTTTTCTCGTATCAAGTAGGTTGAAATGAATCCGAATGAAATTATCGATATTAAAAGTGAAGTTAACACTATAAATAAAAATAACTATTGTAAATGACACGAATAAATATGCATTATTTATAGTGTCCAAGGCAATAGGGAAGGCAATAGGGAATATTATACACCAGTCGTATAATAAATACCTTATTTCATAGTATTGGAATTAATTTAAACCAGCAACAATGTTTTTATTTACATATTAGGCCTATTAGCAACTTGGTTTATAAAATTTTAATGTGTAAATTATAATAATTGAATAAATTCAAATCTGATGCTGACCTATAGTTTAATTGTTTGATTTAAATAATTCTCAAGATCATTACAATGAGTTTTAAGTATTTCAATACGTAAAACTAATCAATGTGCAATTTTGTACTATCATGTAAGAGTTTACTGAGATTTGAAACAATGATTGGATGACAAAATGAAACTAATTATTTGAAATATAAATCGTTTATTAGGCCTAAGTGAGGATATTTTCAACAAAGGATGGAAAATAAAGATAAAACCTTTTCATCGAAATGGAAATAACAAATCGGGATTTAAAAGTGTAATTAAATTAACTATAGTTGGTCAATCACCTTAACGAACTAACATCGAATGCACAGCCTGATATTTTTGTGGTTTTATGATATTAAAAATTAAAACCTCGGAATGTCTAGTTATCCACGTTATCGTGTAAATTTAGATTTTAAATAATTGATAGTATAAAAATTAACACAGTAGGCAATGCAATTCGGTATAAAAAAATAATTCACTTATTTTAAATATTATTACTATTTTTACAAATATAAATTTTATTATAACATGATATCACGCAAAACCTGGAATTAAAGTATTCGAATTATTATTATTATTATATAATATACTCTCTAATAAATACGACCTTATCAGACATCTTTATCAGGACAAACATGTAAGTCCTTTTTAGTTAATAAACCAAATGCTTAGTAGGAAATTTTATAACAAGTTAAGCTACAAAAAAAGAACAAATCCCGTTATTTAGATTGAAAAAAAAATTGAATAGTAGAAAATTAATTAGCTTATTAATTTATAATATTAATAAAATTAATATTATAAATTAATAATATAATTAATATTATAAATGTACACCATTTGGAACATTGTTACGAGTTATTTAAAAACAACAGAATTTTAACAGTATTTGGCTTGTACATTTATGAAATGGCAAAATTTTATTTAAAGAATAAAGGATTGATACATGAAGAACGTAAATATAACTACCAGACCAGAAATTCAATGCTAATTCCTACAAAATTTCATAGAACAGTTTTATATGAAAAATCTCCCCATGAAATATCACGGAAAATTATAAATATTATTAAAACAAATTATAAATTGGAAATAAAATCATCAAAAGAATTGAAAGTGTTAAAAAATTTACTTGAGGAAGAACCTTTATACTCACTTGAAAATTTTTATGAAAAAAGAAGAAAACAAAGAATTTATATTGATGAAAAAGAAGAAACCATATGGAAAGAATTATCATACAAAACCTATGTGTTATAAATTTAAGTTAGATTAAGTATGCCTAACGCATGTTTACATGTCTGAGGTGAATAAATTTATTTATTTATTTATTTATTTAGCAGATTGATATAAAATTATTGGTAGACATGTATGGCCAACTTTTATTGCATCCTTCATTGAAGAAAGAGTATCAAACGTTTCAGTACTGATTTTGTTATATTTCTGTGGGCGGATTTGATAAAGATTATCGCTTTATGTTTCACCATTGCAATATTGATTTACTACATGATTCACGATAGTTATTATATGGAATATGTATTTAATATGAAGATACATTTTTGGTATACATTTAACAAACTGAAAAAATAAAGTATAAAGTATTTTTTATCAAGTTTCTCTTGATAAATAAACGGTGTCAGATAACTGAGACATACTTCCTCCAAAAATATAAAAGGGTGTTAAAAGCCTCAAAACATTAATGTCTTCATGGCTCAGTCGGATAGCTATCAGCTGAGCAGCACGAGTTTGACTCTACGCGAGGCTATGACTTTAAACAACGTACTGCGTTTACCACTAAAGTATAATTTGAATTTTCATCATAACCACTTGACGGTAACCAATAATTCAAAATATTGGATTGTTTAGTTTTTTTGTAGATTTAATGGTGATAAGTAAAATTTATTTCAAGCTAACTACTATTTTGCAAATCCAAAAAATTGAGTTTCTTAACACATTTTGCTCTATAACTTTTGAAAGCGCATTTTCTCGGAAATGCGGGTGGTGTCATTTTATTTATCATTTTAATCTAAATAAACTACAAAATTTTAATCAAAATCAATAGAGCCGTTTTTGAGAAATTTGGATTTTTCACGTTTTTTGAAGGTTTCTAGGGGTAAACTACCCTTAAAAATCCAAAATTAAAAAAAGAAAGAAAAACCGCCTGAAATTATCGTGGCTTGGACCTATATACCGAATTTCATTAAACTCGGACCAATAGGGCATTCTCTAGCTCTGTTTACATCCAAACACACGGACACACACACAGACAGACATCACTCTAAAAACACTTTTCTGGACTCAGGCGGCACCAAAATGGATAAATTTACGAACAACTCGAATTACAAAGTTTTTGTGAAACTAACACTTTCTCTATATACACATTTATAGGGGAAAGGGGGCTCCAAAATGGATGTATACATAATCAAAAGAATTGGAAAAGTTTTACGAAAACAATACTTTTTTCCATATACTATGGTATAGAGGGAGAATGTAAAAAGCCATGATTGTTGTCTATGGTTTTACGAAATATAAACCATAGAAAATGTTTCTAAGACCCGCTGATCTTATATATAAAAATATCTTATATCTTCAAAACATCGTGATTTTTTAAGTGGAAATGTATAACAGTAAAAATAAAACATTAAAGCCACATAATTTTTCATAGAGGCTGCTTTTAAAAATAAGATAACCTTTCGTCCTACTTCCAGCTGTCCTCTGAGACTCATTATAAGTTTGAAATCTTTAAAAGTTAAACCTCTTGAAAATTTGTAAGATCTCCTACTCATTAAACGTTTATAATCGAGTGGAGATTATGGTATGATTACAGTTACACTTGGATAGATTTTTAAATGCCAGTTCTTTATAAAACTTAATTGATAAATATTGTGAAATGTCCAATAGATCGATCTTTGTGTGCTACTAATTCATAAAAATGTAATTGTAAGCATTATTAAGTAAGAAAATAAATATGGGAGATTTACATCTTACAATGCTGAATTATTTGCAGTAATTGAAATTCCAAAGAGAAGTCTTTCCCTCGCGATGCACGAAATTATAATGGAATATTCAATAAGAATTATTAACTGGTTAATCCGACCAAGACCAACATTATTTTTTCGAATGAATTTTGAATTAATAGTTTTTTCCTAAATTATTACATAGCTAGGGTTTTGCATATTTTTAATGTATTGCAAGTGCAGGTATTATTCCTTCACCAACCTGTACAAAACGCAAAAAAAAGTTAAGGAAATTAAACTGCATTGTTTTATGTTTTCATTTATTATTTTGCATTATTTGTACACTATCTCCTACATACTTACCAAAACGACCTAAAACATTTTTTGTAGTTAATAAGCAAAATATTGAAAAACAGTTGGCAATATACCTTAACGTTGATTTGACATTTATAATATGATATTTTGTGTGAAATATTTCTTACAGCTTTCTTAGCCAGAAACTATTGTACGAAATTAATTGTGATAATAATTATGATGAAAAATAATTTCAATGTTGTATAAGACATAATCAGAATTTAAGATCAGTATTCACAAATAAATACACACCGTTCATAAATACACAAAAAAGTTTCATTTCTGCAAAATATTACCAATTTATAAAATTATACAGCATTTGGATATTTTAACAATATTTTCGAAACTCAAAATGATATTAATAAACTTCAATATCCTGTAAGTTAGCAAAATTATTTAATCGAATTGTACTTGAATAATTAAAACTTTGTTTAAGATGGCGTAGTTGGTCATCTTGTATGAGTCAGGTCCGAATTATTAAAGTAGAAAATATAAATAAAATAAAACTGAAGGAACTTCTTAACTGTTCTACTATTATTCAATGATAGTTTTAAGGTAAAAACAATGAATAAAATTATTTGAAAACTAAGTAGGTATGTAAAAAAGCAATACTTTTAATAGTTAAAAAGCTATAGGCCTAAGTACTGTTATTATTCATTCCCAAATCTTTGAATTTATTGTTGCCATCCAACCTGAAGAATTAATTTTACATCGTAAGACAGAAGGAAAATACGGGTTCACAAATAAACACGTTAACTTCTCCTGGCTCTAAATTATTCAAATTAAAAACTAACATGGGTGTTTACTCTCTGCTACTCTCAGATGAGCACAGCGCGCACTGAAGATGTTAGTTCGCGGACGTATTTAAAATTGAAGAACACATTTCTAAGGACAGAATCGTCCCAACGTGTCTTTGATGTCATCGTAGCGGTGGACTTGGAGTCATTAAAAGTTTAGATTGAAGTTTTGTAAAAAGACTTAATTAAAACTTACTCAAAGCATTTTTTTGGTGGTTGGTTTTTGAAGAGGAGGATGCTTGATGATTTAAAAACTTTGAAAATATCTCGTATGTGTACAAGATACTTTTAAATTAAATTATTTTCTCCGTGAAGTCATTTCTAAGAACTTATTTTATGCCATTGAATAAAAACATATCTAAAATAAAAATTTTCAAAAAAGATATTATTTTTAGGTTGAAAAACTGTAAGTTGAAAAAAGTTTTATTCGGCTTAAGGTAGTATGTGAATATGAAAACCATTTGTATGATGTTAAGTTTACCGTACGATTTACCCATAGTTTTATTTTAAGGTGCAGTTTTATATTGAAAATAACCTTATAATAAATCAATATTATTCATCATTATGGAAAATAAGAAAACAATATGAAACTAACTTAATGAAACGAATAAAAACTTAAGAATAAAAATAAATTTGTGGGAAAAATATTAATAAGTTAATAATATTGTCAATTCTAATGCAAATTTTGTTTTAAAAGCTACCTGATAACAGAATTTGATGTATTAAAGCCTAAAGTATATTTGATGTATTACGATATAAATTATGTTAAGATTTTCAAAGACAAGAGCTTTCGAGTTACATTGCAGAAGATACCAAAAATAAAATAAATATATAAAATTAAAATCAATAAAAATAAAATCAATTTAACTTCCCCTCCAACAATTAAGTGGATTTTATTAGCATTAAAAGTATTTTATTCCAGTCATGCAATTGGTACGATGTGTAAAATTGAGGCAAATAAATTACAAAGTTCTTATTGACTATAAAATTGATCGTTAAAAGTTGGGAGGGATGAAGTTTTAATGCGCCGTAAAAACTTAGGTCACGTGTTTTGCGCTTCATTTTGCAAGGTAAAGAGTTGCATTGACACAATAATAAAGTGTATAAAACTGCTGCGTTTATCAGAAGAGACAGTTCAGAAAGTAAGACATTTGTCCGTTGCATAGACTAACGGTTAATATCAAAATATTAATTTTTATTTCATTTTATTATTTTTTTAAATTCGTGCAACAGATTTATATTATACAGACATGCGCTATAGTAAAACTCAATAAAACAAAAAAGAGATATTTTTTTATATTTTAATAATAAAAGTGGAATTTGCGAACTAGAATGGCTGTAAGTTATATATATTAATAAAAATAAATTAAAACAATTGTATATAAACAGGAAACACAGACGTCTTTGTTAAAAAAAATAAACCAAACAAATAAACATATTTAAATAAGTAAGCCAAGTTCAGATATTTTGAACTTTATGTCTAATTTCGACCACTTGACGATCTCTAGTTATTGCACTGAAAATAAAAATATAAAAGTTAAATAAAATGCTTAATATTGCTCAAATTTTGGTTTTCAACATGATCTTTTAAGTAATTGTTGGGCAAAAGGTTTAGGTTAGGTTTCAAATTACCATTAAGAATTGAAGAAACTTTGAAGACAACAAAAAATCCGTTTTAAAATATGGAAGGAACTAATTAATAAACAGCAAAAACAACGACACAGGATGTATACTAATTGAATATCCACAATATGCAAAACATATGTATTTGGATAAAAAAGTGCTACAACATATTTTTAAAAACATGGGGGCCGACATCAACTTAAAAAGTTGGTTAAATTCAAATTTCGCTATCTTTAGTATTATTGAATGCAAAATTAAGAATAGGATGCATTCAAAGTTTTTAAATAAAGTACAGAATTTGCATGTCAAACTATTTAATAAAAAGTAGAACTAATTGAAATGAATAATCATAAGTTTGATTAAGATCGGGGCGAACGTGGTAAACTTTCTTGATTTGAGTTCATTAGAATATGAATAACACTGTGGAATTCCTTTGCATGATTATAATGCTGGCTGAAAAGCGGGAATTGGATGAAATATATAATGTAAAATGTGGAGCACACCTGAGGAGATGCTAGACAGTTTAGTTGTTCAACTAATTTGCAACCTAATTCCTGTTTGTTAAATCAATTCTAAATCAATTCATCTAAGCTAGATACACTTAATAAAATAAACTTATTAAAATTTTGTATCAATATAAGAAATTTTATTTTATATGAATGCAAGAACATTTAATTTGCTATAAGGATTCAATAAAAATGGCAGTTACGCCAAGTGTAAGAAAACTTGTAAAACGTAATGAAACTATTCGTAGGTAAATTTATGACTACCAAAGTACATACTTAGTATTATCACTTGTTAAATACTGTGATAGCAGCTTATTTTAAGCTCAGGATTAAAGAAACCAACCAGAATAAGAAGATTGTGATATCCATTAATATGGAACATCCAAGATTATTCCAACTTTGGAAATTCTTAAAACAAGATTTAAGCTTTTACTATCCATTTGTTAAACACCTGGATTTTAAATAGACCATAATAATCAAGGAGAATGTTTACCAATAATAAGTTTCTGGCAATAGTTTAGCTTCCAGATACATCTTAAATGCATTATTTAAATCGTAAAAATTAATGTTTGTCTATGATAACCACACAAATTTTTTAAACCTTTTTTTTATTATCAAGACATCTTTTTTGATACGCATCAATGCGTTTTAGTTTGAAAATATGGGTTCATTTGTATTTTTTGAGGTTTTCGTGAATATCCTTCTTTAACATTTATATCCTTCTTTTGTTACTCTTCAAAAGCTTTTAGTAGTTTTATGCATTGCTGGATTTGTTATAACAACAGCACAATTAGAAATGAGTATTAAAAAGTGAAGGACTCATCCCAACGAATCGTACTTTATGTTTAAAACAATGTTTCAACCAGTGCAGATATACCAGGTTCTGATTTGTATCTCTCTTTCTCATTAATTTAGATTAAAACGAATAACATTTTTATATTAAATATAATTATTACAAGTATAGACCTTCGTCCATTATCAAAACTATCTGGGTAAACATAATGCTTATAAAGTATATTTAAATTGTAATATGTATAAATTGGCATTAATTCTCTAGTTCGTATTTATAAATGGAGTACAATATTATAAGAGTTAGTATACTTTGTTATTTGGTGTATCGATTATTCCATTTATTTATGATTACATTGGTTTATTCATAACTTACAATAAAACTCATCCAAATATCATAGAATTATTTGCAAAGTTCGTTAAAAGTTTAAATCGAATTTTGCTCGAGTTCTGTGGTAATTAGTCATCGTGAGAAAACATTGATTGTCTGCAAAAAACTAATTAATATTATACTTAGGATTTCTTGAATACAGCATTACTTTGTGCTACTGAGCTAACAAAAAGTATTTCTGAATTTTATATGTAAGTAATAACAATAAAATTCTTTCTTTTTTGTTCTACAAAATTTTTAAATTCAACACTTATCACAAAAGAAACTATTTCATTAATGAAATTCAGCTTTTTAAATAAATTATAATCAGTAAAAACCTTATAAAAAATTTAAAACGCCTAAATAATAATTCTGATTGAATAAAAGTAAAATATATAGGTATTCAGTGAAAAAAAAAAAAAAACTGAAGTTGAGAAAGTCATTTCCATAGTTAGTAAATTTCAAAATAATTTCTTCATATTTCAAAATATGTTTAAAATAATTTGTTTATAAATCTGCAACAATCTTCTTTAAAATAATTTGTTTTATACATTAATAACAATAATAATCATCATCAATTAGAGGAAATTGACTGTGTGAAATTCTTGGGAATACATCTTGATAGAGGGTTAACTTGGATTTATCACATAGATTATGTATCCTCTAAAATAGCATCCAGCATTTATGTTCTCAGACATCTGGCTAAATATTTTGATGACAAAATTCTATTAATGACTTACTATGGGCTTATATATACTCATTTGTCTTATAAAAATTGTAATATGGGCAATTGTGCTGAAGTACATTTTAAAGGTTATTCACTCTTCAAAAAAAGCTTTACGGATCATCTTCAAATTAAAACAAAATCAATCCTGTAAAGACATTTTCAAAGGCAAGCAACTACTCATATTTCCCTGCATTTGTATTTTAGAAACAGTTCTTTTTTCGATATAAAGGAAAACTACAGAAAGGAAGTGAAATCCATAATTATAATACCATATTTAATAATTTATTTAGGACTGAACATCATAGGCTCAAAATTTACCATATCATGCCGGTGCTAATTTTTTAATCTTTTACCGGAAAATATAAAACATAACAAAAAATGAATGCCCTTTCAAGAATAAATTAAAATCTTTTCTAATTTCCCAATCATTTTACAGTGTTAGTGAATTTATGGACCACGTTAAAAGTTCTACCCAATTAAATAAAAATCATTTAAAAAAAGAAAAAAAAACATGAATCACATTAAAAGTTAGACTAGTTTGTAATTTTTATTTTTAATTGTTTTTATATACTTTTGCTATTTATAACTTAAATCAAAAGTGGCACCTTTGATTTTATGTACTTATAAACATGTATATATGTTTATATTTAATAAATTAATCTGACTCATGTAGGGTTTCTCGTCGATATGATGGATAACTAATGGTTTCAAATAAATTGTGCTTTAACGTGTAGTTATAACTTACCATTACTTATCTGAGGAAATATTAGGTCAGTGTGGAATGTGTCCTCTTTAGAATCGGTTTATTGCTTCAAATGTGAATAGAAAAATAATGTAGTTTGTATGAATCTTTTTAATGAAGCGCGTTATCATTATAACGGTAATAAATGTTAAAAAGGCAATATATATATATATATATATATATATATATATATATATATATATATATATTAAGAAGTTGGCGGACCTCTTTTTGCCTTACTTTGCCCCCGTCCACATAGACTATTGATCTGTGCGTGGATCGTATTAGACAAAGTAAGGGGGTGAGCCGCTACAGTACAAGGTGAAAGGTACTGATAAAAGTAACTGGCAGAACGTGAATTCGAACCCAAGGCATCGCTGCCATGGTCCCGAAGTCCAGCGCGCTAACCACTACGCCACCGACTCACCCAAAAAGTTAATGTGATCAAAGCATAAAGCAACAATGTGATCAAAGGTGATTTGATTATTAAATTCTTAAAACTCTTACTTCTTAAACAAACAATCCTTTCAGATAAATCGACAAAGATTATTAAATCAGTAAAGGGATATAAATGAGGGAATTATCCTTTACATTTATAAATTATCTGTAGTAATTCAAATTCCGGAGACGGAGCTTGCCCTCCCGGTGAACGTCTTCTAATGGAATATTCATAAAGAACTATCAACTTGTTAATCTAATCGGGACTGAAGTTATTCTTGAGAATGGATTAAATTTAGCCCACCAATATTTCATACAGCTTGTGATTTCGCGAGGGATTTTTCCCAAGTTCTAAAGGTAATATATGTTTTGTTATTATTAAGTAATAAAAAAAGTAATAATAAAATTAAGTTAAAGGCGGATCAACTATTTTTAGATAGCTGAATAAACGGCACTTAGGCCTAGTTCATCAACATTTCTTAGCTTGTCTTCTACGAGTATATTTGAAAGACTTAAATGAAGAAAATAACTGTATTAACATTTATAAATTCAATACAAATTAAATTTTAATCATTCTTAAAACGTATGTGTGCAAGTTTTGTTTTTGCTTTTTAACAACTAAACGTTTCTAAATGCATATACACCAGAATGTGTAACTCAGCAAACAAGTGATTATAAGCCGTACGATTTCCTCATTTTAGGTTAAGTTAGAAACTTGAAATTTGGCATAACTAGCTTTCAAACTAGGTACGAGGAAAACCACTTTAATCCCCTCAATAAAGTGTATAACGGTAAATAGTAGAATTGGTGGTTTTAGTTTTACTAGAGATTGCCTCCTCAAAATTTCAGTTGAAACCAAAGAAGTGTAAAAACATTTTTAACATCTGTTCTTCCAGTTTTTCTATCAGTTGTTAGTACAACAGCTGTCTAATGATTTAATCAATTAATTATCCTTCTCCATAAGATTAACATTGGAACTTTGAAAGCCTGTGGGGCGTATCCCTGGAGTCCGATTTGAATTGGAATGGGATTCTCCTCATCTACAGGACTATAGCTTTCTAACGGTATGCGCGGATTTTTCCTGCGATGCACACGAGCTGAGAAAAAAGGAGGAAATGAAACATGCTTGCCTATTAATATATAGATGTTAAAGCAGTCAAACACTGCTGCTTGGTCCTATCAGATCACTTACACAAATAAATAATACAATATATAATATATATATATATATATATATATATATATATATATATATATATATATATATATATATATATCTTAACGTATATATCTTAAAGATATATACGTTCAAAGATATCTTTGGTCTTGCGGTGTTTTGTCATATCACTACTCGTTGGCCTTGTGGACTATTTATAATGGTTCTTAAATTGTGATTTTTGCCATTTTGAGTCTACTAGCACCTACCCACTTTAATTTTAATACTTTATAACGTGCGAGGGCTATGTTCAGAAAAGTAACAAAACATAAATCTGTTCAATTTGAACCTTAATAAAAAATTTAACGATTTCCGAACTTTGTTAAATAAAATAAAAATCATTTGATTGTAAAGCTCTTTAATCACAATATTTATCGAATCAAAAATTTTACAACAACCATTGGATTTTAATTAAATGAACTACCGTACACTTTTGGTTACTTGACACATTGCTGTACCTCAGTCAGTTAATTGCCAAGAAACATTTATGTTATATCCTTTAGCATCTTATAGCAATTTTAACGATAGCGTTTTCTGATTATAATCTGTAGTGACTAAACATTCGGTCTTATCTGTGGTATATCATTGAAAGATCTTTAATTTCACTACAATTTAGATACGAAGATTTTTTGTTCTAATAATCCCATCAAGCTTTTAAACAGATTTTAACCCTACTTAAAACCCATAAACCCTACTTAAAACCCTACTTAAAGCATATAAAGTAGGCTTTATATGTGAATATAAGATTTTGAAATCTTAGTACAAGCAAATCCTTATTTAAGACACATCAAGACTAACAAATTTATTTGCAATCAAAAAATTCTAAGAGAATAATAGTCAAAAGTTTGTGAATATTATAAACCCAATTTAGAGTAGAAGGTAAACTTGCTTGATTTGAATGAATTAGAATATGAATTACACTCAAACTTTGGCTTTGTCCAAATATTGTTTGCTGATTAAAGTCACTTAATTCATTAAAACGTTTATTAGAGAATGAAATAAGTTAAGGATTACAAAATAAAAACCAATTTTTAATCATTTATAACCATTAAGATACGTTTAATTATTTAATACAATCAATAGTTAACTCACATAATTTTACTAAAGTTTTTTTATTCTATTAAATAACACGGACCACATCTCACCTTGCGTATGTTGGTTTATTTTTTTTATAATAACTACCTTGTAAAAATAGAATAAAGTCAAACAATATTTTTGACCTGAGATGATGGACAATTTGAAAAACAGTACGTATTTTTTATATGGTTAGTTTCCTGTAGTATTTAATTTTACTGTACCACTTAAAAGTACTATAACAAATCTGTTTCTTAAAAAAATAATTTTATTAAACATCGAAATCTACAAAAACCGCAAAAAAATTTTGATATCTTCAGGCAACTACTTAAGTAGATTTTGATATATTATCTAAAGGTATCAAGGCTGTAAAAATAGTATTATAAAGGCCATTTCACACCGACTACCGCTACGGCTACCGCTACCGCTGGCGGTACTTTTTAAAGATCGCTCACCGTGTTATCATATGGGACAGTTCATACCGGACTACCGCACGCCCGCGGTAGTGCCGGTAGTACCGCCAGTACCGCTCCTCGAGCGATTTTGTACCGCTACCGGCGCGGTAGTTTTGGCTCGCGCATGCGCAGAACACGAGCCTGTCGACTGCAACCGTCTCGCGCCACCAGAAACTCCCGCTCCCGCAGACGCGGTATTTTTGCTGTGAAATGGCTCACGGAAACGTCCGCTACCGCGCCGGTAGCGGTAGCCGGTAGCGGTAGGCGGTGTGAAATGGCCTTAACCATATTATTTTTTATTTCTTTAAATTATGTAAATAAAAAAAACCAACTCACGAATGAAATACTCGTTATTATGTAAATATGTTTACAGAATTAGTTTGTCTATGATGTTCTTTGAGCCAATAATGTTTATATTTCTTTGAACATATTAAATAAAAACAGTTATCACTTATTTTTAATAATTTGTCTTATCTCTTACTCCATAGATGACATTTTTAACACGATATACAACGTATTTAACTTGTATTATACTATAATTATACAATGTCGTAACGTATTAGAGTAAATAAAATCAATTTTTTCACAATTATACGTATGCTGTGTACTTAAATGTATGTATTTTATTATTGTCTTATAATTATTATGTATGATCAAAAAAATTATAAGAGATTTTATCACTATATTTTTAAGTTTTCCAGTAGCTCGTTTACAAATGCCAAATAAAAACCTTTGCGCTCGATTACGTCTGGTGTAATCAGTAGCGTTCGTTATCTAGGCTGTTAGCTCGGGTGCCTCCCACCACGCTCGCTGAAACGTCACATCATAATCGTTTTGGATTTTTTGTAAAAAAATAACTAAGACAGTAAGAGTTAATTTTTTATGGTGCTTTTCAAACAGTAAAAAATTACCTCTCAAAAAGTCTCGTATGATTAAACAAATATTTTCATTACCCTAACACGAAAGTATGTAAATGAACGAACAGTGTATTTGGCTTCTGGGGACCTCAAAATGAAAAAGTAACATGGTCCCGGGCTTTGGTCTTACCCCCGTAATGTAGTACCGGGCCTTGGTACTACCGTAATAGCGTATTCCTTATAGAGAAAATTGCTAAAAATAAAAAAAAAGTATCTAGCGTATGTGATTTAATTTTCATTAAGTATAAAACGTGCTTTCCGAAAAGAAAAAACCCAATAAAATAAGTTTATTAAAATGTTATTATTGTAGGAAAATAAAAACACCTCAAATTGAAAATCAACACGGGTAAAAAAAAAACTCTCCGAGGGCAAATCGTAATTGAATTTCAAGATAACTTGACAGCGGTATTGAATGTAATAATTAGAAAACGAGGACGAAATGTTCGTCTCAGATGTGAATTTCTCCTGAGTTTATCCTGGAGTGGATGCAATTTAATTTAATTGATTCAATCCCAAGTTTATTGCCCACCTTGTGCGCGGGAGGGTAGTTTAAAAGGTAATGCAAATCAATTACAGAGTTTGGATCGTCTTTGAACTTGATCATTAAAAGTTAGAAGATGTAAAGTTTTAATGGGATATAAAAACTTGAGTCACGTGTTTTGCACATCACTGGGTACAAGAAGAGAAACAAGCTTTAAGAGACTAGTCGCATATACTAATTGGTATAGTTAATTCATCTGAATCGATGTAGTCGTGGTTTACAAAACTGTTAAAAAAGTTAATGTTTTTAATTCTTTAAAAATATTGTTTATTTAATGACAAAATGGCATTAATTAAGTAATTATCTCAAATCAACTCATTCAGCCTTCCTGTCTCATTGTATTTTTATCAAATGAGAAAAGATTCTATTGATATTTCAACAATTAAAATAAAATGAGTACTACATTAATTTTTATAAATCTACTGATAAATCATTACACAAGTAGTATTGAATTATTTTATCCCTGTCAATAATGAAAGCTATATTTTTTACTCTAATATTTAAACTAATTGGTAACAAAAATCGTGTTTTGCCAAGGCTGTATTATAAAACTACTAACGTGAACATAACAATTAGTTTGGTAATAGTTTGAAGTACTGTTATCTCAATTAGAATCTTAGTTGCTCTTATGGCTGGACAATTTCGAATGGCTTACTAAATTACTTTAAAAGATTACAGCTATATTCACTACATTGAAAAGAATACATTTAACTCCATAAGATAAAACATGATTGGATTGAAATTTATTCTCATAACAATTAGATTCCCAAAATTATGCTATAAACATAACATATATTTACATATAAACATAACATATAAACATATATTTATTTGAACAAATAAATATGATGTACAAATTATTTTTAAGGTGGTATATCATAATGTTACAAAGTAATTTTACAACTCATACTTCGAAATGGTCATTAATCTCTACTTTTGTAAACAGCAAAGGACTAATTAAATAAGTGGAAGCAAACTAATAATAAAATCTTTATTGAAGTTTTACAGTCTATTTTATATGTTCATTCCCTTTTTAGAGCTTAAATACTTATTAAAACCGATAAGAAATTATCATAAGAGATTTTTATAAAGATTAACATAATTCTTTAACAATTTAAATAAAGATAAAAGTGTTTATGATTTGAATCTTTTATTTGTATTAGGTATTAATATATAGTAATAAATTTTTTTTACTAAAGGAGGAAAGTACGAAGTATGTAAATATATAGCTTAAAATTCGAGACAGACTAGTTGATATTTTTCTTCTACAAATGTTTGCATACCGTACGTCATACTTGCTCTCAGCAAATATGATCAAAAATCATTAAATTAAAGTAGGAAAGAAATCGTCCGACGGATTTATCTCTGTAATTTTAAATTTGAATCAAACTAGTCTTAATCAAGTATTTATAATGCTTCCTGTATATTTATAATAATGATTAATATTAATAAAGCTTAATATAGTTAAAGCTTAATATTAATAATAGGCTTACGAAGGACTTTTTCTAATTAAAATGTTTTATTGTTATTACTTTTTTGAACTCATGTCGCATTATAATATTGAATGATACCTGTAGTTCTAGAAAGAGAAGTATTTAAATATTTAATTTTAAAAGAATTGTATGTGAGAAAATTATTATCTAATAAACTAATGTAATTTATCTGTTAGGAATCTTTAAGTGTTTAAACGTCAGGGTGATTTATTGATTTTGATTTATCATGCAGAATAAATTTAATACAAATATTAGGAAACAAAAATAAATGAGCGTTTGTATATTACATCATTTATTGAACTATAACAATTCCTAAACATGATATAATGAGTGTTTAAAACTTTGAATGATACTTTTATAAGGAAGGACTCCTTAAGATTTTAAAGTTATAACGAGTCTGAGAGGGGAGCAAAAAAGTTACGGTAACTATTTAAACTGTTTAGGTAAGAGAAAATTAATGTTTGCATAATTGTTTGAAACTAAATTTAAACTTGACCTCATATTTCCATCCGAAATGTACACATTGTAATATAATTTTGCAATGTTTTAGATGGTCAATTCAAATAAATTAATGTCTTGTAGTTTGAAAGAATGAAAAGATATGAATTGTTTCTATCATAAATTTCCTGTTGTTTGATTATTTTTAATCTACAATTTTATTTGCGATAACAATATCTAACTCATGGAACCGAAGTTTAATCTTACTTGATAGTTTATTGGTCCAGTTTAGTTTGTGGTACAATGGGATAAACGTAAGTTAATTTTAGTAAGTTCTTGGAACTCAATATGAAACAACAACAAAAACCTAGTAAGTAATTAAGTTAGGCCAATATTCGTATTCGTATATGTGTCAGTGCTTTTCTAATAAAATACAAAAAATCAACAATAAAAGGTTAAATTCCAAATCCTAATACATTTTATCACTCGGATTACTTCCTAAGGAGTAGGCCTAAATAAAAAAGGTAAAAATAGATTTACAAATGAAGAAATATATGAAATCAGATATAATTATGGTTATATATTTATGTATGAGTAAAAATTGCTCACTGATCGAAATCGAACAAAATCTCAGTTGAAATGGATCTAATTTGTTTTATAAATACCGCGTGTCCACAAAGTCTTGGCATGATTTTATAGGTTTTCTGGATGGACACAATTACATTCAAATTTATCTTAAGTTTCTTGTTATCAAGGGAATTCAATCTAGTTTTCCTTGAGAACTGTTTAACACAATCCGCTGATTTACAACAATACAGTTTACTAATTAATGCGCTACACTAAATCAAATCGTGATGACCGACTAAATGGCCACCTTACTTCGTTCACTAATAACCACACTTGACCTCTCCGAATTCCTTTACCTAGGAGTTGTCAAAGTTTGGTTTATTGGTTTATTCTTCCAAAGTTCCTCATTCAGAATCTCTTAAAAGGGGAATAATGAATACAGTGACTTCCATTACTCAGGAGATATCGAAAAACGGTTTTTAATAAAATACTAAATTAAAGTCACCTATAAGATGTATTCACAGGTAAGGAAATCCAAGGCGTACCCAAAACACAAACTAGTACTATATTACGTTCGTGCATTGCAGTAAAACAACTAATAGTCCCTTGATAAAACTGAAAACAAGACGTTATCTTACCAAACATTGTTTTCATACTAATCGATTTCTTTATCAGAATAAGACTTTATAGACACGCGATGTTTTATAACTGTAACATATGTTATTTATGTTTTGCTATCATTGGTTATTACATCGGAATAATATAATGATACAAACCATTACCGTTCCTCCATAAGATTAACATTGAACCTTTGAAAGACTGCAAGGCGCAGCTCTGGGGACCGATATAAAATATGGGTTTCTCCTCATATACAGGACAACCTTTATAACGGTATACATGGAATACTCCTTCAAGCACACAAGGAAATAAAGAAAATATCTGTGCTTCCCTATATTAAAATACAGATAGTATACAGATCCTAAGTAAATAAATAGAATTCGATTTTTTTTTTGTATTTGGACTTTGTGATTTATGTAATTGTATTGTATTGGGAATAAAGTCAATTTCATTTCATTTCATCAGTGTTTCCAACTGTACGGTCACTGGGGGGGGGGGGGGGGGTACGATAGTTTTTACCCTTGTACGGTGTACGGTAATAAGACTGGCGTCATGTTGAAATGTAATTTGGAGGAAATAGAGTTCATTAGCTTTGAGTGAAGTACTAAACTAAACTTATAATTTCAAACTCTTGCGAATTAATCGATGTTGGAAGCACTATTATGTTCCAAAGCAAAGATCGAAATCATCGGTTCAACCTAAACTAAAAACAGTGTTTATATTAGTTAAATAGTAGGTGGTTTCCATTTAAGAGCACGCTACTGGGCTACCCTACCTCCATATTGGTTTTATTGTCTATTAGAATTACGTTAACACGTCTCTCTAGGTGCCAATTTTTAATTTCAATCTATTTACAAAAAAATGTCAAATTAGTCAAAGGTTTTTTTTTTAATATATAAATTTGTTTTGAAAATGTTTCTGGCTAAAATCCTCCTTTACTTTATTCTCAGTGATCAATGGGAGTCAATCTAAAGCGAATATATAAAAAAATTAAAATAAATAATGTCCTAAACACATTATTCATTAAACATTATTCTTCTGGGAGATAAAACGATATGATGGCTGAGAACGACAGGGAAGCGGGCTCTTCAAAAATGGTGCTTACTGTACAAATGTACTGTAAACGTACGGTAATTTTCAGCCACATTCCCCACAAATCCCTCTTCAGAGTCTAGCAACACTGATATAGATAAAAACAAATATTTAAAAAAATTTTCCCAAGAGAACTGTTTTCTAGCCATTTCTTTCAAAGTCTCATCATCCAATAACTTTTCAGAGAAGGAGTTTTCCCCCTAACCATAGTCCCTAGGGACCAATGGGGAGCTCTTCCCCCGAGTGGGCCGTTGGACGCCATGGAGACCCCTTACAACGCCGTCGTCTTCACCCACACCCGGACCAAGGAGTGCTTCAGCAACGAGCAGTGCGTCAAGTTCGTCAAGGAGTTGCAAAGGCGGAACATGAAAGAGGAGGGAATGGTCGACGTGCAATTCAAGTACGTTGACGTTGAGCAAAGAAGACCATTATAGATTATTGTACATAATAGGATACTATATTTTTATAAGAAAATGCTCCAGGAGCCCCACTAATTGATCTTTACGTTATCACCTATGAGCAAGAAGGAAAATCTATTGGTTTCATTAAAACTATAATGTATGCTGGACACACATTTAAAAGAAGTTAACAGTTGGAGTTACTAAAAACGTACAACAACCTTCCTATCTGTATCATTCAGATGGTATAGTTATGAAATAATAGTCCATGTTATTCAATAATTTAATGATTTTGATTGCTGTTATTTATAATTTACAGCATTATTTTATAATCCGACACAGTTTTCATTGTTAAACATATTTCAGAATCGTTGAGGAGTAAAATATAGTTTACTTATGAATTAAATTATTTTTTCACCTTCCAAGGTTTGTTGGACTGTTAAATGTAATATGAAAGTAATGCGAGGAAAGGAAACTACTCTTGCTTTGAATAGTGTTCTTGTCAATAATTACTTTGGTTAATAATGACCTCAAATATCCTAAAGCAATAAAATCGCATAACACATTAATGTACTATCTAACAAACCAAGGGTAGCTTTCCCAAAGTCAGACTAACCTTTAAACCAAGATTAAGTCAAAGTTGAATATATGTTTAGTAATGATTTAAACTAAGTTTAAGTTTAACGTGTTTCGGGAAAGCAACCAGTTTCAATAAGATTAGGGTATTAATCAGAAAGAGGTCGTAATGATTGTTTCAGTAAATATTTTTTAGAAAATGTGTACAATTTGTAGTAACAGTTTAGGTATGTTAGTATTAAAACCCCCATTAAATTGATGACATATAAGAGATTAAACGTTTTAGGGTGCATATATACTACATATCAAACTTGTTTAGATCGAAGAAATTCTGGTAGAAAAATATTATTAAACATATACTGTCATTATTTATTGTGATCAAACAATAGACTTCCAGAATGAACCGCAGTCCAAGACCTTAAACATCAGTGTAGTAAAACTTTCTATACATTTGACACATACTAATACACACTGACTCGCTCTATGGAGCTATTTCAATTTAAAAATGGCTGAAGGATGCGTGTGATGATTCAGTAAGATGTAGCTTTGTTACTGACAAATAGCAGCTGATTCATTTGTCATTAATTAGTGGCCCTAACTAGCTACTAACTTTTCTAAAGATTGAACCGGCAAACTTCAGATTCAAAGCTGAGCTCTATTATCACTCATTTTCCAGTCAGAGAGATGGAGACTCAAGTGAATAGCTAGTATGCTTCTTATGACGACACTTTGTAATTTATGTTTGGCTATTATTATTTGTTGACTACAACGTGTGGTATGTTGACGCAGTGGTGGTGTGTAGTTGGATAGTGGGGTTCAGAGGTCATGTGTACGAGGGACGGGGGTGGAACCTAGCGGCGACCTTCACGGAGGAGCGGCACATCAACTACCTGCAGGGGGACACTAAGAGGGCCCTTATGATCGCCTATATAGGCACGTACATGGGTGAGTGAAGCTACGAATCATGGTAAGGCTAATTTGAAACTATGTATGTCATTGATTCTTTAATTTGTTGTAATTATATCAGGAAAGTCCTGTTAACGCAAAATTATTGAAATGCATCACAAGAATAGCTATTATGAATATTTATATATGGAAGAGAAAAATTTCACGGAAACATTTCATCCTTTCATAATTTCCCTAAATATAAAATAAAAATAAATATCAAGAATGAAAATGTTTTAAAATGAAATTTTAAGAACATTTCATCCATTGAGGCTAGAATGAACTTATTTCCAATATGGTGGACAGATAATAAATTTGTAAAAAATGATGTCATTATGAAAATATAATCTTAAACCATTGGTTTAAGACTATACTTGAGAATTTTTTATTTGATGAATGGCTTAGGAGATAGGGGCAGTTGAAGTTTGTTGCATGTTATTCTTATAGGACTAAAAATTAACTTTAATTGCCTGTAGCTCCCTAACCGTTAAGTTAAAAATGTCTTTTTAAGTATTAAAATTGTGTAGGCCTATACGGTAAAGAAATCTAATAAAAATTGAGGGTTCGTAATTAAAATGTTTAAGTTAGGGGAAGAGCGAGAAGGGGATTAATGAGAGGATAAAATTTTCATGTTAAAATGTTATTATTGACTATATTATAATATACTATGACTAAAAGTAGGATGAAGTACGAAGTGCAATGATCACTTATAACTAAAATGAAAATTTAAAGCCTAATGGGAATAGTTTTGAATTTTTATTTTGTTAAATTAGGTAGATGGTTTTTTTTAAAATATCCGTTTTACG